>VZTL01053029.1:14795-35366 GCA_013400535.1 Scopus umbretta | reverse complement strand
AGCTGCTGGAATGGGCACTTGCACTCTGAAACCAGGATGACTGACTTGTTCATCCAGATGTTTCCTTTGCTAGACAGAGAAACACCCCTCCAATCTGTCCTCCTGCCTGCTGTTATTTAGCCATTTCTCACATCAAATCACAGAATAATTTAAGTTGAAAGGCGCCTCTATTGGCATCTATCCCAAACCTCTGCTCAGAGCAGGTCTAATTTTATCAGGTTTCTCCAGGCCAAGTCCAGCCAGGTCCTGAACACCTTGAAGGCTGTGGAGTCCACAGCCTCTGGGAGCAACCTGTTCTTCTTAGTAAAAAAGTTTCTTTATATCTAATTGGAGTTATCCATGTGCCAGTCTTTGCCTCTACATTGCTGAACACCTCCAAGAAGAGTCTGACTACATCTTCTCTCCATCCTCCTATCAGGGATTTGTAGGCAGCAGTAAGGTCTCCCTGGAGGCTTTCCAGTTCTTTGACTTCTCCTAGCAAGTCCCAACCTCCAGCCCCCCCAATCAGCTCTGCAGAAGCCAGCCCCATGAGAGCCAGCCTCCACGGCAGATCTCAGCTTTTGCCAGCTTCTCACATTGCAGTCTGTCCCAGCTGGAACTTCATCAGCTGAGAAGGTGATTGAATGCACAGGAAGGACAGTAAATTTGGTGTATGGTCTTCTGTTACTTCATCCCACTCTCACAAAAAAACTAATTGCTTTCAAATTTTATATCAAACCTAGCATTTATTCTTGGGTAAGAATAATAAAAACTTCTTCCCCTGGCAGTTACGCAAAAGTGAAATTACAGCATTCCCTGAATGGACTAAATTTTTTTCTGATTAAAACAAAAAGGTGGGGCCAGAATGGAAAAACTGTGCATATTTTTAAGCTTTGCTGAATTCTAAATATTTGTCCAAGGATTTTGCTAAACACAGATAAATTTGCATTGATTTTACAGTGATAGACAAGCTGCAACTAGAGAAAAGTAAGGCTTAACTTTTTTAATTAGAAAAAATCTGAGTGTTCAGGAAAACTTTTTTAAAAAAGATTTTTGAATGAGCTTTATATTACACTTGAAAAAGGGAATTTCTGTGTATACAAGGAAGGAAGATTAGTTAGAAAACTGTTTTTAAAATTGTGCAGACTACATTTAAACTTATAAGATCTCTTGGAATTAAAGTATAAATATTTATGAATTAATGTTATTCATTTCTGTAGCAAATCAGATTTTTATTTAAATATTTCTGAAGTAAAGCTATTTCCTTGGATAATGGAATCCAAATGAATAAAGAAATAAGATTCATTTATAATAAATGTCTAACATGATATTTTCCAAGTAGTTGTTTCTTCTGCTTTTTATCTTTTACTATCACCTATCCTAATAAGATTTGAGCTGAAAAAGGTAATTTTTAGTACAACAAAGCTGTTTAACTGATGAACTAAACCCTTAAATTATATGGAATATTAGAATTTTTTTTTTCTGAACAAATCAAATTTAATCCCCCAAAGGGGCTGGCTTTTTAGACATTCAATGAAACCAAAGGAAATATCTTCAGAAATTGATTTAGTCTATTAGTCTATTGTTACCTTCCATAAGTGTTAATTGCCAAGAAGGGAATGGCACTTACACTGAAACTAATGGCAAATAATTTCTTAAAATGTCCTCTTTATGAATTATTTTTGTCTGTGTAATAGGCTATATGCTATGGAAGAAATCTTCAGAGAACTAATAGCAAGTATCAGCAATTTACAACTGATTAATTACTGAATTACTACTTAGGGACTATTAGAAGTGAGCTAAAAATGTATTAAACCTTGTTCATGGAAGATAATATTGAAGTATTTATAACCAAAGGGTGTTTATATCCACTGATACAGGGAGCTGATATGATATTAGAGGAAAAAATGCAATTTTTTTTAGGAGTCTTGCTAGTTAACATACCTGTGATGCACACATTAGATATTATCGACAAAGTTAAAAATATAAGGAAGCAGTTTTAGACAGTAGACAAAGCTTCCAAAATTTCTGTTTCAGGCCTCTCCTCTTCTGTATACAAAACAGATTGAGAAAATAGACTTAAAAATGAAACTCTACAGCCAATATTTTGTGTGGTTTTTTAAATAAAAAAGTAAATAACATACAAGCTTGTCTACATACACATATATGTATGTTTTCCCCAGAAGAAAGAGAAAAATAAACAAAAATAATGAAAAAAAATGTTTTGTTCGGTTTGTTCCCCCTGCCCCCATATTTTCCAAAGGTGGAAAAAACTTGTTTCCTATATGAATAATTTTTAATAGGAATTTTTATCTTTAGCAACTTGAAGTGGAAAAAGCTTCCATTTTTACAGCCAAATCTAGGATTCAGGGCAGACCATGAAAAAGAATAGCATTCACAATTTTTTTAAAAAGCAAACACCCAATATGAGAGAGAGACAGGTGTTGAAAGTGAACATGGTGGTGCAGAAGGTGGCACTGTTCCCCCTGGTGAGTTTGAATGCTACTGTGGTGTACAGGGACAGGGCACAGCTGTCATTTAATGAAGTTGTATGAATTCCTTCCCCATCCGCTAACGCATATGACAAGGAAATGGAAAAATAAAATGTATGTTAATGCTTTGCTTATTACTTACTGATATGACTCAAGTAATACCCTGTTACAATACCAATTATGTCTCTTACCAGCCTCCCTGTGCTTATAGTATATAAAATCACCTCTGTTCACATTATGGCAATACAGACTATACAATTTCATTATGAATATCTTTTTTGTTGTTGTTTTTATCATGGTCAGACATTTGTGATATGGTCCGTTATGTTCATTCTGCCCACAAATATACACCAAACCCAGTAACGAGAGTATCTCTTAATTACCTCTTATCTCACCTCTGTAAACTATTTTGCTATTGCATTCTCTAATAAATAAAAGAATATTTACAGTTTTCAGTAGTTTTCAGAAAGGAAAATAATCCACTTTCTAGCTGTAATGCATTAACTGAAGAACTGTAAAATAACAGATGTCATTGCAGATTGGATTTATTTTTCCAATATGCTTTTAAATGAATGAATGTGAAACTGTTAATACTTGTTGTATCTCGGAAAGTTGGTTATATTTACATGATTTTAATGTCTGTTTTTTAATGTTAGAACTGCAGTCACGTATGTGGGAGGTAACTGATGTTTGGCAGTTTCCCAAAAGAGCCTAGCTGCTATGAGCTTGTCATTTAGGATGACAGCCATCTTTTCTTTCCTATTTATTTTGTGATTTCATAAATCGGATCTTTTTTTCACAGTTAAATACTGAATGCAGTATTTCTATTCACAGTAGAGCTCAATAGTCAGATAAATGTTCCAACAATGCTATAAGGACAAATGAAGAAGGGTACATTTTTCCTGGAGGAAAGACATTCTAGTCTCAAGCAGTCTTGCATTGTGGTTGAAAGTGTACAGAGACATTTTCTTCTGGATGCAGAGAAAGAACTACATGCTGGTTCATTACCTGTAGGCACCCTGAGAATGTGACAAAATGAGATCCACTCATCAACTAACCTGCACAGGTTATGGTCAGGAAAAATAACACCGTCAAGAGTGATGTCCTATCACTCTGAATCTACACCCTTGAATGCTGTGGAATCACATAAACTTACTTTAATGCCAAAGACACTTTTTTTTTCACTTCTGTGTTATAGTATCAATACAGTTATGGAAGAATGAGCTGGACTGCAACTTTCCCTCTACATCATCCAAATTGTCAGCTTAGCTCTGTCTGCAGAGTCCTCATTAGAAAGGGGAGTGGAGGGAATGAACAGCTTGCTTTTTTCAGATTCCAGATGGAGTTTGTAAATCTGACAGGTGGGGAAGAGAAATGAGTGGGAAAGAAAAATTTTCATACTTGTGAAATGACAAAAATCTGTCTACAAAGTCTTGAGAAAATGAATGTTGGACAAACCAGGGTTGTATATTATACCTTTCGCAAGTATAACAGCATTTGAAGGGTTAATAATTCAAAAATACTTGTAACTAACACCCAGATAATCTGCAATTAGAAATCAGATGAATACCAGATGAGATCCTTGCCCATGAATAAATTATTTTGCACAAAGACTTAGGCTATTAGATGTTTCATTTGAACCTAATTTTCCTGTATCCTCCATGTATGAAATGTTTCTCTGCTATAGAAATATGAATCTTACAGATATGGCTTACTTGCTTGTTTTAAAAAGTCAATCATCTAATGGATTTTCAGGCATCAAATAACTGTACAAGGGCCACACAGAACACACTTTTTACTTCATTTCACTTAAATTTTTAAGATTTCACATAACTTTCATTATGCTGGGTTCCTTTTTGAGCTTGCAAGCATGAAGCTATGATTATCCAGATATGGGTATTAGATGATACTGCACAGGTGTCTAACTAGGTAGTCATCTAGCTTCAGGTCAAGACTTATCTGCTTGCTTGCTTCACATCTGACTGTGCCGCTTATCCTGAAATGACCCAGACTTACATGAATACAGCAGTTAGTCTGTATAAATCATACTTTCCATTTTGCACACTTGCAGATATTGGAGGCAATGGAAAGGAAGCCAGGTTGAAAGCTGAAAATCTAAGTTGTATACTACAAGGCACTCAATTTCTATATATCCCAAATGTATCTGAAAAGCAAAAGGTAAGGAAAGAGCATGAAAAAAAATTGAATGTGTGATAATGACATATATAAAAGTGAAATTTCCTTTAACAAATTTCCTTTAACAGTTTGTAAATAAGTATGTAGTTGCACCTGATTGCTCTCTGCAAATCCAAGCTAAGCAACTATGCAACACTACTGGCAGCAGCAGGTAGAGATGAGGTACATGGAAGCATATGGGGGTTTGTGGAACAGGTTTGTGGAGCAGTTGTGAAACTCTGAACTAAAATTTTGCTGCCTGGCTGGCTATCACTGTAGGAAGATGAACTAGATTACACATGTGGTTCCTTCCAGTCCTATTTGGGAACAACAGAAGTGAAATCCCTGCCCATGCTGAAGTATTTCCATTAATTTAAATATGCCTGGATTTAATTTTAATTTACTTTAATCTAATTTTCTAGGTGGTCTGTTGTGTTCCCATCTCTGAATTTTCCTATATTTTTATATAGACATATATACATTATATATATATAGTATATAGCATATATAGATGTATATAATATAGAGCATAGAGAGAGATAAATATACTATATGAACAAATATATATACTTCCAGATTACAGTGTGTCATGATACAGCCTTTAGCTAGCTTGTAAGCTCCTCCAGACCGTAGGTAGGTAAAATAAACGCTATGTAAAGTAATAGCTATATGTCACTGTGTTGAGCTTTCCAGTACTTTACGGCATTTGAAGATTCACAGTACAAGTAACTCACAGAAATTCTTTCATATCACTTATGATCCAGACCCTGATCTTTATAAGAAGTAGCATAAAAAAAATTAATTTGATCAAAAGGAAATGGAATATATTATCTTGAAACTAAGCAAGTTAATCCTGCATGATAATATATGCCTTTACAGAATTATTTCAAGATATTAAGAAAACTTTCTGTTAGCCTAACACTTTTCTATTACACCATTAAAATGGAATTAAAAAAAATCAAGTTTACTTTTCAAATTTTTCATCATTTTTCCAGGTTTGTATACCATTAGTCTTGACATAATTTATTAGTTTTGCATTTTCTAATTTTGAGTTTTCTTATTTTATGTTTCATGCAGGGGTTGAAAATTGAAATATAAGGAATGTTACATAGGGTCAGTGCAAAGGTCTCTCTAATCCTTGCAGTGGCTGATAGCACATGCATAAGGGAAGAGTACGAGAACCAGGGCATTTATACGATCCTTCCCTTTTTGGATTCTGGCAGATTGGCTAAGCTGGAAGTTTAAAAGCAAAATTTTATGTTTCATAGCTATCAGTGGAACCATCTTGCAAAAACTATCTTCTGTTGTCTTTCAATATATGAAAAAGATGTGTTTATTTTTTACCTATAGTGCTTTACCCTTAAGCCTTTATATTAGAGACTGAATCAAGATTACTGTACTTTTCCCTAAAAGAATGGCCCCAGAAGCGGTGAATCCATCAAACAATGTCAAAGCACCTAGAAAAACTGATACATAAAAAGCTATTTCTATAGTCTGAAATGGGCTCTTGGCAGGGTTTCAAAATCCGGATATAAATTCCTTCTGACCACAGAAGGCCTGCTTCTGGGTCACAGAAGAGCAAGTGCTTTCAAGGAATACAAGATTCGTGATTTTACTCTCAGTGGAGTGTATATTGTTAAAGGCTGCACGCCTGCAGCCTGCATTCAGAAAGAACTCTGGCTCCTTTGTAGTCACAGAGGAATAACAAACTCCTAGACATCCTCTGTGGAAAAAATGTATATACTGGGAAAATAAAGGTCCTGCCTCTGCCGCAGAAAAGTATTACACTGATGCTTTTAGAAATTGCAGGATATTTGTGACCTGCTATGCCGTGTTGTACACCATAAATTCTTCAGTTTTTTCTTACAAGCTGTTGTTTTTACTTTAGGTGGATTTCGAAAGCAAAATACCTTTTAAGTTAGTATTTCTCACCTCACTGTCTGCAAAGTGTGCAAAAGGAAAAGGATCGTTTACTGGTTGACTCAAAGAATTCTAATTTCTCTTCCCATTTTGTATCTTTATGCCTTAATCTAAGCTCTTTGGGAAACGGCCATACTATTTATTCTCACAAAGGCTCTAGGCAGAGATTTATTAGCAACATGTTTCTGAATTCTTCAGATTAATATATGACTGAAATGTAAAGTGCTCTTACTGATTATAGAAATTGCAGCCTATAGAGCCAGGGTAAAGCATTTTTCATAAACTTAAGCTGGAATCGAATGCCGCTGCATTTGTACCCAGAGTGTGTATTAGAGGTAGGTATTAAGAACTACCAGAGTTCCATTATTTTTGTTTCCAACCAAAAAAACACATATGCTAAAAATATACTTAAAATATTTCTTGGGCAGCCTCTAAGAGTGCTTGGCTTCAAATTAGTC
This sequence comes from Scopus umbretta, assembly GCA_013400535.1. Taxonomy (NCBI): domain Eukaryota; kingdom Metazoa; phylum Chordata; class Aves; order Pelecaniformes; family Scopidae; genus Scopus; species Scopus umbretta. Next base: position 28,342 of record VZTL01053029.1, on the reverse strand, counting down.
ATCAAGTACTGAGGTATAATTATAGCACCATAGCAGAGTATGTGTGAGGAATTGTGGTTCTCGTTGCTGAAGCAGAGACAATTGCTGTGAACAGGCTCTCCACCCTTGCCATTCTATAAACACTCGGTTTGTCAGAGTGGTGAAGAGACAGCTTAGCTTATTTCTGCAAAAACATGTCCATGCATTGTTAGTCTGGAGCATTAAGAGAGAATTTGTTTTAAACAAATCAGTGGTAATTTTCCTGTCTTCTTCAATAGCTACGTCTTACTCTACCATACTATCAGAGACTCAAATGTGCTTACTATGCGTTTCCACAACGTTAGTAGTATCCATCTGACAATAACGCCTGCTTTCTGCAGAAGCATCCCCAAAGCCTCACGACCTCCTCGTGACCCTCCCTTCTCTTTCCATTTCGGTCCCACATATCCTTACATGCACTAAAAAAGCCACACAGGAGCAGGATGAAAAACAACCCTCTCCTTTCTCAGGCAAAACCCATGTTTCAGGTATCTAGCAACTGACTGACAGGCACAGGCCTTTTTCACGCAGTCTATGAATACCTGCATTATATGCCTATATAAGAATATTTGGCATATAAACATTTCTTAGGCAGTCCTCACAGATGCCTTGATCACCACCGTACTTTCTCTCCAGCTTTCACCAAAAGCCGAAGCGTACACAGTAGCAATCTGCTCTATGCAGGGACTGCAGACGCAAAATGTAATGCAAGGACTCTAACATTTGATAAAGATGTTGTATATGCTGGTGCCAGAATATGCTCTGGAGAACTTTGTTTTATTTCCACATGCCTTTTCATGTTTTTCTCCAAATCTCTCTTCTCTCCCACTTCCAGAATGGCCAAGACACACCTCCAAAATTGGCAGCAAATTCCCCAAGGAGGAATTCACCTATATTTTTCTCCAAAAATAGCACAATGTGTTGTGGACAGGTTGAGAGCACTACTTCAGCAATCTCTCTCATGGCTTCTCCACGCTGTTGGCCTGCAGTGGAACTCTTGCCATATGGAGAGGGATTTAACATACAGAAGCAACTCCGGGTAGCATGGAAGTCTGTATAACAATGGAAAAATTCCCAAGTAGCATGATACATGTGAAGCCTAAGTCTGTGTAAGGAACAGAAGCATGCAAAGCACCTCTGTTGCAGGTATGACCACCGATTTCAGATGTCCATGCTAGTTTCCAAGATGGCAAGAGAGTCAGCAAGCAGCTGGTGCAGAGCTCACCGTTCTCTCTCTCTCTAGGACAGACACAATAGATTAGCAGGTTGTCTTAGACCAAGAAAAGAAAAAGCAGACCTTTCTTTTCCTCTTCCCCTTTTGTTATATTTCTTAGCCTTTCTTTCTTCTCTAGAGGAATAGCCAGCATAACCATGCTGTCTCCTTCACAAACCTGAATCTGCAGCGCGGAGTTCAGCTACCTAAAAGACAAGCATCTAAGCGTTCTCACTGGAAATAGAAATACACCCCCATAGTCCCCTATCATCGTCTAAGGTAATGCAAGAAATGTTTTCAAAGTATGACCACGTATCGACATCACTTTTGTGTCAGACACAATAGCCTATGGAGACATTTTAAAAACAAGCAGTTCTGATTTAAAGTGCTCTTCATTCATCCGAGTGTGGAAGTTTAGCTTTTTGTTCTAGGATTTAAAAATTCTGTGAAATATTCTATTGTTAGACTCTTCTACTAGCGAAAACTGGGAGTCTGAGTTCCTGTCCCATCCTTCATTTGCTTATGAAAGTGTATGTTCTTTATTGTAAACAGTGTGTTTTCAAAGCAATTGCATTTTGTTTGCAGGTTTCTATCTTTCTGAAGCAAAGAAAAACACAGGTTTTAGCACTCTTGTACGCACATTAACCAAATCATATTTTTATCATTTGAGAAGAGGCTTTCATATACAAGGTAATGTCAATAATTATTCCTCACATGAGAATCAAATGCTGGCAGTGTGGCATCTCAGTTAGCAGAAGCATAATTTTAAACATGATTTTGATATCTTGTTAAAATAAAATTCTCATTATATAATAATAGTTATTCTCTCTACAGAATTTTTCTTCCTAGCTGACTTGTCATAACACAAAATGTCAATTCCCAACTGTCAAAAACATGACTTCTTTGTCTGTATGTTAAGTATTTTCCCCCCTGCAATGACATATACGAAAAACATAATTTTGGGAGTAATTTTCAGTGCTATTCAGTGTAATGTGTTTCTTGTGTGGAGTTTGCACCTAAATATAACTACCTACCTTTAAATATTCTCACTCTCTACTATATTGATTTTTTAAATATTTTGTGCACTTTACAAAGCAGCAGCATATTTTTTAAGGAAATATACCTCTTGTCCTTTGTCACTATATCTTGTCTGCAAAGCCCTGTAAATAAAAATTACATAAAAATCAATAGGTTTTTTTTTTCTTATTTCTTCCAGTGATTACCCAAAAGCACTGGCATCAGTATCAGTACCATTTATGTAAAGGACTTCAATAATTTTAACATAAGAGAACATCCTTGTTCTAATACTTAATAGCTAACACGTCAATTTGATGTATACTCTTTGTTCAGCTTGTTTTCAATTTCCAACAATTGTCTTAATTGATCAGCTGTGGGTTTTGCAAAATCTAATTAGAGTCCCAGAGCTGTTGGGATATCTTGCTTTTTTTTAAACCAGTCCTTATGTACTGAAAATCTCCTTACTCATCACTGAAATGTGAATAAACATCAAGTAAAAACTTTTGGTTTATTATAGGGCCATAAGAAAATTTAGTGACTTCTCTTAACTAACATAGAAACATAGAAACATAGAACATAGAAAGCCCAATAAATATTGAGTGATTTTAATGTTGCCTTTCTTCAGGCTGTCAGGATGAGTAGGTCTTCATGAGATGAGAGAACTAAAACAAACACCAGAACATCTGGGTTAGGCCAGTTATCGTCCGAGTAAGCTGTTACTTTTTGAGTAAGTGATTCCCCTTCTGGGTGCTGACTAGTGAAGAACTGAGAATTAAGAGGAACAGATACTACAAGCAGCATCATGTACATAACCCAGATACTACTGGGGGGAGAAGACACAAGGGATGATCCCTTCTGTATCTGCCACTTCCAGAGATGACAGGAAAGAGCTTTTGAACTGGTAAATGCCACCTCCTGAACTGTTTTATCAGATGATAGTCAACAGTAGGCTTACTGGCTGCCAGAAATGTCAGTTGTCTACTTCAGCAGCTAAAGGGTGAACTCAGCACAGACTTACATGTGTGGGCATTGGCTCTTTCATCTGGAAGCTGTCCCTTCACGGATGGCCGCGCTACAGCACTCAGCCCGTATCTTCCTCAGGGCCCAGACACTATCTGGTGTAGGTGTCTGGATGTTTATGAGGCAGACATCTGGCAGTCAGATGCATCGGTTGCACCGCCAGCTCTGCTCCCTGCCTACCGCTCTGCGGTTTTTGGAGAGCAGGGAAGAGCGCTCACCGTTCAGTGATCGCACAGCTCCATTCCTGATGTCGGGCTGCTGTCAGGTTGCAAAGCACACAGGCTTCTAAAGAGCACTCTGGAAATGACTGGGCTGAAAGGTAATGGTGTCTTGATAGTGATGTGGTTCTTCATCTGGGGCTTTTTTGCAGGGCTGAGCTCAGAAGCAGGAGAGCCTAGGAACTAGCTGCCAAAAGCCTCCTCAATGTGCCACACAGATAAGCAGAGGAAAAACACCAGGCAATCTGGAATAGCAGCCCACATGCCTACAGAGCATGCAGATGTAAAAACCATGGTATGTGCTCTTTTTATTCATACCTGATCCTATTCAAATCTGCACTACTTGGTGATCTGAGGGCATAGGGATCCCCTTTAAATGAACATGGACGCATGGCCTGAGGTATGAACTGAACTCTTTCTCTCCTAAAAGCTTTCCCCTAGTTTAATTTAGCTTTTTGTGATGTTAAACACTCATTCTAGCTATAATTTCCTGACTCGGTTCTCATTATTAACACCTGGGAACAAAATCACAGATCACTGAGTGTTCTGAAATCAAATGTGTTCCGAAAAATATACAGAAATCCATTCAATTTACTTCATTTAAACTGCCTCAGCCTCTTAAAGGACACAGTGTGGTTATCTGTATGCCATATTATGTATTATTGCAGTATACTCTTCACTATCCTGGGGAGAATTCTTTACCATCATAAGTACTTGCATCTGCACTGTTGCACAGAAGAATATTAAAAATGACCAGATAAAAGATGCCAGCTGAAAAGAAAAAAATATCTTTTGGATTTGGTCTGCAGGCTGTAAGCTGCAGGGCAGGGGTTTTTTTAAAATCTGTATATGTATGAAAATCTTCAGCTGAACAAAAAGATGTTTTTCCAGTCTTAGAAATATTTTGCACTGGTACACAATGAAAACATTTACTTTATTGAAAGGAAAATGAATAGAAAATTTGGGGAAGATTACAAGATGAAAAAATAAGTAATCTTATTGAAATTAGCCAGCTACAAGAACACAGCAAAGTCAAAGTGCACATTTCAGAGCAGGGCCAGCACACCCTGCAGAATATTTATCGCTAACATTGATCATGCAATGGAAAAACATGTTAGCTGCAATAATAGTCTCACTCACGGAACACTAACTTTTAAAACTAGCATTTGGATATTAACCAAACTGGATATTAATTAATTGGATATTAATTTGGATATTAACCAAACGTATCATTTCATGATTTTCTCTTCCTCAACTGTCCTTTTTATTTTAGGAATTTTTGGCCTCACTACTTTCTTCTACTTCCCCATACAGGGAATCAAGTCTCAAGGGACAGAAGTTGCATAACAGGCATATTTTCTTTCTTTTTTTTCCTAACTTTTCTTTTTTTTCTAAAGGTTTACCTTTAGACACAAAAGTGAGAAAATACAACAGATATCCAAAACTTTTTTCACTAGACAAGATGGTGACAATGAAAGCTGATTTTAGTGCTGCTTATCTAGACACTAAGGTGCTTATAAAAGAGAGAATTTATCCTAACTCTTTGCCAGAGATATGCAGGTTAAAAATAGCATGGCAGTGAAACAAAACACACGATGACAATGTGCCAGGTGACAACTAAATGGCCTAGAAATGCACTAGAAAGGAATTCTATGTACAATATCTTCTTCTCACATGTTCTCATTTTCTACACAAATTTTCTTTTCTTATGCTACAACATAAGACTTGAAAGTAGGATAGGTGACAGAATGCAGTGTTAACTTTGAGCTGGAGATATGCTGCTAGATCTGGGGCTGGTGTTTGGGAGGGTAGGAGTGATTGTTTTGTTGGAAACAAATTCTGGATTTTATTCATTAACTGTATTCATCATTCTTTCTCTTCAGTAGATTAACAACAAAAGCCAACTAATATTTTGTGTATCATTAATTTAAATATGTCACAGGAAATTTTTCTACTAACAATACTGAATGTACTTTGAGAACTGGATTTATTCCAGAGATCAGTTGGTTTTCTTATTTAGCTATCTCTTCTCTTTCATAGACAGAGAGTGTTTTACTATGTTTTTTCTTCCCTTAGTTTGCAGGAAGTAAAATGTAGCTAAGAGAAACCAATCTAGAATCAATTTTAAAAATTTTAGATCATTATCAGAAGTGTTAACAATAAAGCCTAATGAAGACAAAGCTTAAGCTGCAAAACAGGTCTGCCTATTTTATCCTAAAAAATGTTTATAAGGAACATTAATAATGACATGAAAGGAAGTTAGTTTGACTGTTGCTACTATTATAAAGAGAATGAAAGCTTTTCAGAATGAACTGCACTTTAATCTCCAAGTATTCAAAAGAGCAAACTTCAAGTACTTGGGAAGCTTATAACCCCTCTTGGGAAGTTAACATCACTGACCATATATAGGTGTGTAGTGAAATTCATTTTCTAATATGAAGGAAAAGTCACTCATTCTTTTTTAAATCCTCAAGACTTAATCTTTAAAGCACCTTTCGTTACATATGCTCAGATCCTTCAAATGCTGTATTGTAAATACATTAACTTCCCTCTGCCACCAAATTTATTATGTCTCTGTACATTGACTACAGCTATCGAATCAGCATATTTAAAGAAACCTGATGGTGCTATCAATTGTGTTTTTTGGTAAGTGATTTCAGGTCAAAAAACACAGTATTGGCTAGACTCCAGTTTTGAAAGAAAGAAACAAACTGAACATCTAAGCTTTATCTTTCTGTACATATATATGTGTATATGTGTGTGTATGTTTGTGCATATATATGCCTAGCTGCTTATTTTGACAAAACGTGGTTTGACTAGCTTCCTCAGGGAACAGTGCCATTAATCAGCTAATCATAAGTGCAAAATTGTCCATTGGGCATTTAATTTGTTGTCAGAATACACAAAGCCATTTCACCTAGCTGATTTTTTAAATCACTGGAGAGGCTGAGTACTACGCTATATATGGGTTGAAAATTGATTTTCTTAAATACAAAATGAAACTCAAAAGTTATTAAGTATGCATGCTTCCTCCTGTCCTGTGCTATATGCAGTGAGACCCTTTTAAAGTTTGAGATGTTTACAGTGTTGGAGCTGACTGAACTCCAAGGCTCTTCTCTCTGAAGTAAGAATTGTGAGCCCTATTGCTCCTGACAGTCTTGGTGGGCAAGAGAGCCCATGCCATGAGTAAGTACACAGCTTTGCGTTATTTAGGCCTCACTGCACAAGGTCGTTTCACCTCTACTGCAGAAATTCTCAGGGCACTTGTACTGAGTCTTTAAGCATTGTGATTGTTTCAGAAAAGTGGTTATATTAAACATATCTCCACAGAAACACACATACCTATCTATAAGCATATAGAGACTACAGATACAGATATACATAAAAACATTTAAAAATATATGTTCATTAAATAACCTATTAATTTCTTTCTTAAGACCATTGATTTGATTCTTTCTGCCTCTGAAGACAAGATTTAATTTATTGTCATTGATGTGGGCAACATATCCTACAGCTTTCAGGCTGCAACTGGAATCCTACCTAATAATCCTTACTATTCTAAAAGAGCACATTCTCCCACATGCATGCATTCCTATACAAACAACTTGTCCATACAAATTGTGTCTAATATAATTCCAGTACAACCTCAAGCACTGGCAATTAGTGAACGTCTTTCAGTGTTAACTCTTTACACAGAGCATGTGGCTGATTTTAGCACAAGCAGACTCAAACCTAGCCCTGAATTTAACACTGTTTCACATATTAAGTCTATGATACAGAGAACTTTGAAACTATTTTCAATTTGATGTGTCCTCACAAAAGGCAGACAGATGGTCACCGGTAGGAAAATGAAATAAAATTTAAAAAACCCACAGGAAAGCTATTTTAATGTTATTTTAGATTCATGTTAGAAAAAAAAAATATCAAAAAAATTCAAGGAGCAGTGGTGCACAATTATTTCTGGGACAGATTTTTGTATCTGCCTTCTTGTGTCTTTGTCAAGATGGGTTGCAGAAACAAAGGTAAACATAATCATTAGAAAAACATATCTGAGTTCCAGAGAATAAAGCTTGGCAAGATCTTGAAGCTGCTTTAAGATTTATGTTCTTCCAATTTTTGCCTGAGGCTGAATCAACTGCTCTGCAGATATGGATTTTCTGATTTTTATGGTTTTATTTCATGATCCTTTAAAAAGAAAAAAAAAGAAGATATAAGCAGCAATGATGGTAAGTGAAATTTTTTATAGTTCAGTGTGTATTGCAGAAGCATGCTTCATCTTTGTGTCCTGCCTATGATGAGTTTTTATAAGCAGAGGTTTCACATTTTTTTTACAATAAAATTCCTCCTTGCAATTTTTCTTACTCCTTATTCCCACTTTGAAGATTCAGCAATATACAAATTAGTTAGAAAAGATAGTACAATAGTGGTTCCTTCAAGAATTTTACATGGCAGGTTACAAAAAACATGTCTCTGTCCTAACAGAGATCTGACCACCACAGGGACAAAGGAGAGCTTCGCAGAGCTTGCCACAGTCCTGGTCCTCCTCCTCATGCACCTCCCAGTGCCATGTCAGGATAAAACCTTCTCAGGCAGGTTTTGAATTTCTGTACTGGCCTCAGACAGAGCCTCCTCCCAGTTCTTCATCTAACTTAGTCATGGAATCACAGGAAAATTTAATTAGGCTGGGATCTTTAGAGGTCATTTTGTCCAACCTCAAATCAGGGCTAACTTCAAAGACAGATTTGGCCTTACCAGTGATGGCTGTTCCACTGCCCCTCTAAGCAACCTCTCCCTGTGTATTATCACTCTCATCACCAAGATTTTCTTCCTAGTTGTATCTATATACAATATTGTAGTTGTAAGAAAATGATTACAATTAACTCATTCAGACCTGTTAAAAAAAGCAGCCTCTCTTAAAAAAACCCACAAAGTTACAGACCAAAGACTCTTCTGTTCAAAACCTACCAGATGCTGTGGAATTGTGGTCACACTTTTAAAAATTACTTCTAATTTTACATTTCTCTCTCATGTATATTTTTTGGGGCATTTTAAATAGTTCCTCAAGTCTGAGGCACTAAGAAATTTGAGATCACATTTGAAGATGCAGCTTTTGGTATCTCTGGGCCTGACTCCTTCACTTGAAAAGTTAGAATATACTTCATAGAGTATTATGCATGTTAATTGACAAAATCTGTATAGTTCTGTTTATTGGTGTAGAATGTTAACTGCCATTACCTGTGGATTTCCACTAAAAGCACTCTTTTCATCTTCAAAAGTGCCTATCACTACTCTGGGACATGTGTTATCCACAGCTTTCATCCAGAGTTCCACTTATATCAGCAAGACTGTTATTTTTGCAACTTTAGAACGTACAAGGTCCTGTCCTATTTCTGAGTCTTAATCAGACATGAAGTATGTGATGCTTTCTCTTCAGTTACAATGAGTTATAAAATATGGATTCTGTTTCATTGCCAATTTGCTGTAGGGATTTCTGTTCGTAGCCTTGAGTCTTTCATAGGATTACACTTTTCTTCAGTCTTACTTTTGTAAGACTCTGGCTAACAACTTTTTTCAGATAATTGGAATTTAGGGTGTGTGCATGTGTATATGTGTGCATGTCTGTAATTAGCTTTGGATCCAGACAATTGCACACACAAGTGACAGCATTCAGCTATCTTTCAGAGCCAACTTGAAAAGCAAGGCAGTTTGACCTTAAATTTGTCATTTGGATATAGAAAAACAGAAGTCAGATTGAGGAGCTTTTGAAAACTTTGCATCTTCATAAACAATTGTGAAGCCAACATCATAATATTGATAAAAATACTACACTTTTCAAAAATGTATTTTCAATGCTTCCTCCAGCATGTAGTGTATCCTTAGTTTCCTATCTACATGGTCTTTAAACATCCTCCTCCTTATTATTATCAAGCTGTTTCAAATACTGTATTTAATTTAAGGAAAATACTTTTTACATACATTTTGTATTTCAAATATAAAACCACATAATGGTTTACACCTTAAACAAAATTAAGGTCTATAATCACTGCAATAATAAAAAATAAATGGAATGGTTTTCTGGAAAAATAAAATTTTCCCCAAACAATCAGATTTATTTTTTTTTTCATTCACAGCTGCAAGTTGAATTGAAAAAAGAAACTTGTTTCTAAGGAAGGAACATATTTGTATTAGCTATCTGAGACATGATTTAGGAAAGAATGCTACAGTGCCAATAAAACATTACACAAGTGCTTTGTACAGGCATCACAGTAAATAATCTAGTGCTGTCTGCTTTTCCTCCACTTTACCATGATGGGCGTTTTTCAAATAATTGCTATAAACTTTCTAAGTACTCTTGACTCCAAAGCGAAAAAATCCTCAGTTGTAAAAATTTTCAAATTAACTGTTATGAAAGCATATTTCTAACCTTTCTAAAGTCCTTGAATTTCATACTCAGCCCTGTGATCATTAACGCTAGTCTCCACATGGCTATGATACTAACCAGTCAGGGAAGATAAACAGACAGGCATGCCATGCAAATGACACATAATTTTATGTTGCGTTCCCCATACCATATTATGAATCACACTAGAATTTCTGTGGTCAAGTCATATAGTTTGTTAGGCCAGCCAACATGTGACATCACTCCCCTGGGAATCATAAACATTATGCATAGATTTTATCTGCTGTTCAGGAGAAACCTGTAATTAGTGACTAAGCCAACCAGATCTAATAAAATGCTGGGGTCTTCCAAGCCCTATAAGCACGCACTAATCAAACCCCTTTAAAGCTCCCACTGCTGTCTAACCCACTGTATGTCTTTTCAGAAAACCGCATCTTTTCGGAAAACTTAGGAAAATGTCACAAATATTTCCAAGAACTCTGAGGCTCACTTGGTGCTCCCCACCGCCTTGCTGCGTGTCTGAAAGCTTTCCGAGATATCACTGGTCACGGAAGGCAATTCTTCACCTCATTCTTACATGGCTGTCTTTAAACTGGTCCATGAATAATGTTCTGTGACAACAAACTCCAGTACCTGCATTTTAGGAAGTTGGACACTTCTAATGTATCCCAGTAATCTGGGATTTGAATTTTCCACACACAGACACATATTTATATATCTTGATCTTATCTTAATTAGATTTGAATGAAGGGCTATTTCTTTTGGACAGTGCTCACACTTAACTAAACATTGTAATTTTCAGTTGGAGAAGAGGCTTAGAGGAGACCTGAATTTGCAGTTAGGGATATTACTTTTAATGTAAACAGGTAATGAATAAATATCAGAAGATATCAGTGAAGAACCAGAGTGAACAGAAAAATTATGATGAAATATTATTCAATTTTTGTGGTACTTCATTTTATCTGTCTTGAAAGATAAAACAATCTTGTAGAAGAGCAGCCTCCACATACTGGACTTTTATTGATATTTTGAAATATTTAAATTTCCTGCTCTTGTTTTATGGTTCCATCAGATGACAGTCCCTCGATTAAATACTTGCTTTGCTTTACATGTCCTATTGATCCTGCTGTGGAATATCCCATATCCAGGCTGTTTTCTATAAAGTGGTGTTTGTTCAGTCTGACTTGCTTGCCAGCCTCAATCCTGTTGGTTGTTCTTTCAGCCTCATAGAAGTAATACTCTCAAGAAGGTATTTGGGAGGCTTTTTATTATGTGGGAAAGGAAGAGTACAAAAGAGTAGAGAGAAGGAATGTCTCCTTTGCTACCTGCCAATACTTTCTGCCTGTGGAAAAAGTGCAGAATTCCTGAATGCTCCCTCTGTAGGTAACAATGGAGTGGGAACAATTTGTTGAATGACCTTATTATCACCAAGAAATCTGTATCTATTACTTATCAATTTTGCAGTGCATAGATGCATACTGCTTTTCTTGCAAACGTTAATAAATCATACTAATTAATAATAAAATTAATTAATGCACCAAATTTCTTTTTGTAAAGCAACACCTGCTACCACTGAGTACTGCCAGAAGAAAATACGACTCAGCAAGGGTGACGAGAAGTACACTTTTATGTTAAAAATTTATTTTTATCTTTTAAAAAATACAGATGCTGTTCTGACCATCTACCTTCTTGCATACAGATGCATTCTTTCATCATTAGAAAAAGCAATACTGCTTATTCCATTCTGAAGCAAAAAGAAAAACAGAGTTGTGGTCCCTCAGACAACACACTGGGGATATGCTGTAGTTTTGCAGTATACGTGCTGTTCATCACAGGTGACTGGTTTCTACTTTTACCTATGGTGCATAAGGTTCTACCCTTCCTGCTGTCAGCTCTCCACAGACCCCACCTCTTGACTCCTCTAGGCTGGCTGCCTTCCCACTAGGCAACAGGAACACCGGCTGCTCTAGAGCCTGCCCCTGCCATCCACCGAGTCCCCTGACTCACCGCATTACTTTTAATCACAGACTGAGATTTGCCACGTGGGGTTTTCTGATCTGAGGGCTGGGACAATTAGCAAGAGGAGCACCATATGCAGATGACAGCAGAACACAGTTCTGGCTCCCGTAGCACTGCAGCTGGAGAAATCCAAAAGTCCAGGACAACTCCCCTCTCCATAGAGTTCATCAATACGTTGCATCATGCACTTTCTTACCAGTTACTATCTCTGTCTTGCATCTGTCCAGTACTGAAAATGGTTAATGACTTTAGCTATGCACTAAGCATGAACAACAGCACTTGTTATTAGCAGCCTCACGCATTCGGTTTAAGCTACGTATCTTTAAATATTATGTTTGAATGTTATTTCTCATATAATGCTTCAGGTGTCCTGCATAGTTAATGCTGTGATGGACTACAGACATCCTGCTCATTAGTCCTTTATCAAGCTGTTTATCAGTGACACTCCTAGGCACTCCGGTGGCTCAACTGCATAGCTATAACAGTTAGATTTCCTGCTCTCCAGGCCGGCATGACATTTCTTTAGCCTAATTTCTGAGGTCACGTTTCTCGGAAGCAGTTTATTACCTGAAATGTAATTTTAGGTATCCTGCACACAAGTCATTTCCATAGTCTCATATGCTCCTGGAGCAAAGGCGAAATTTTGCTTTTGAATACTCAGGCGAGTCTTAGACCCAGACAACCACCAACAGCTCTATTTCGCCTCTAGTCTGGTGGGACTGATGGAAAGTGAACCCTTCCAAATCTGGACCTCCCTCCTGATCCCACAGGATTACAGAACATAGAGGCAAGCTCACAGTTTGTTTCTCGGATCTCAACCCTGCAAACACTGTGGCTCTCAGAGATGTGCTTTGGTAGAGTTAGTTAAAATGGTTTAAGACAGTATTGCTTCCCAGGTTTGAGCTCTGCCTCCTGGCCAGAGACAGCTGCAAGGAATGTATAGGTTAGAGGTGAGGTTAGTTTGTACTGAGATTACAGACTACGAATTGGGGTAGGAGAGACACAAACACATGTCCTGTTCTACTATAAAGATGGTAAGCTCTGTGAAGGAGTCTGGCACACTGCTGTGGGCATTAACTTCTCAAATTTATTCATTTAAATCCACCAGATGTTACTTGTCAGAGCCCTTAGGCACTCAATTTTACACGGCTGACTGACAGATCTTTTTTTTGTTGTTCAGGGCTACTTACGTGTGTAAACCCACTTGCTTGCCTGGACCTGTTTGGCATGAAGGCTGAAGTCTGCTGGACAGTTTTGGTGTGCTAAATCTGTCTAACTAATAAATTTATCCAGTCGCACAGTGAGAACGATGGCTGAGCACAAGCATGCCACTCAGCCTGACAAGCCCAAGGACAGCAACAACGACATTTTACAAGAACAGTACAAGTCATTGTAAATGACAGGCTATATGCTTAAATATAAACCAAAGTCCATTGATATAATTCAGCATTTCTAGTGGCAACAATCAACTTACCAAAATTAAATCCTACCAGTTCAAAAGATGATGGAAGCAAAAATGAGACATGTTTGAAAGGTTTGAGTAGCTGCAAAAATACAAGCTGGTCTTCAAGTTCTACTCTGATCTGAAATATATTGCCTACAGAGAACTGGGGGGGGGGGGGGGGGGAGGGGCAGAGTGGAA
>VZTL01053029.1:0-13023 GCA_013400535.1 Scopus umbretta | reverse complement strand
CTGCCGAAGCCCGCGGAGCTCCGCGCCCGCGGGGCGCCGTCGGCCGGGCGGCTGAGGCGAGGCGAGAGGTCCGCCTGGCAGCGCAGCCCTCCTTCCCTCGCCGTCGGAGGCCGTGGGAGCGGGCGCCGGGGTGGGGATCCCTCCTCACCCCGCCCCGCGGGAGGCTTTGCTCTGGCACCGGCCCAAAAGCCGGCGCGCAGCCCGGCAGCGGTCGTTCCCCCGCCGTTCCTCCTTGGGGAGGTTCTCCGGGTGGCGAAGAGCAGCAGAAAACGGGCCGGCGAGCGTTAAGCGGGTCTGGTGGTCTCCTTCGACGCAGTGGTTCAGGAGTAACCTTGACGGTCCAGTGAAACGGCCGCCACTGCCTGCCCTGCCTTCTGTTTGAACTGGCTTTGCTCGTGGACAAGTACAACTTACAACGCCTGTCTTCTTTATCCTCTCGTTTTGCACTGATGCTGCTGAAGCTGAAGAAAATGCCATTATGTAGAGAACCGTATTGTTCTTTTTTCATCTTATGTTGCCTTTTGTCAAACGGAGTTCATGTTTCGGGAATTACGTCACTTTGCAAATCCCTCTATCTTTCTCTAAATATAAACTGTCTTTTAGGATGTCTTCAGCTTGGCTGTTTTCCTTCTGTGAGTCAGAACTAACGTTACTGCTTTTCATTGCTTGAACAGGCTCCACAAACCCATGACACCTCTCCTAAGAGTTTTAGGAGTTCTTGCTCATGTGATGGGGATCATCTGGTATCTCTTTGTGCTCAGCTTTACTGAGGCAGACAGGGACCGTATCCTTTTCCATCCGGAAATACTGGTAGATGGCCATATGGTATCTTGATTCTCTTTTGATAATGACATCTAATCAAAGCTGCAGCATCTAACTGTAGAGGAGGTCTCCGACCTGCTGTCTCTTTTATAAGAGAGGAATAAGCAGAGGGCAGGGAAGTTGCACCTTGCTGGTGATGCATTGAGTTAGCAAGTAATAGGTTTCTTTCCCACATCTGTAGTTTCCAAGCACCCTTTGACTCTTGAACTTTTCTGTAAGTGTAGTTAGTTATTTTAATGAGGCCTTAAACTCATAATGTGGTGTTTTTTGAAGTAACAAACATAAAACAAGTGCTTGGGGTAGTTTATGAGTGTGAATAATCATGATGGTGAGTTGGGATCCCCCTCCCCCTTTATGAAATGCAATTTTATGTTTTTTTTTTTTCCCTTAGGAGGAATGATCCCCTGTGGGGTTGATGGTAGTCTGGTAAATGACTTGAAAAAGGCCTCTTTATTCACTAAAGGTTTTAGGGCCCTTCTGCCTGGGAGAATGCAGTTATGGTGTAGTCATGCCACACTAATTTCCCTTGTGCATACTCTTGTTTTTCTTTAAGAATATGCCTTAAAAGTTGGATGGCACTGTTAAAGATGCACTAAGATAAATCAATGAAAATAAAATTAAAAAAAAAGTGAAATTTTTGGAGTGGAGTGAAAGCATTGTTTTGGGAGTTAGGCCAATCACCATTTTGTGATAGCTTCCCCAGGTGAAGGAATTCCCAGGTGGAAGAAGGTCGGTGAAGAATTGTGCTGTGGAAAGTAAGCCGTGTTTTACCCCTGAGTAAGAGTGTTTACTGTGGGGACTGAGGTTGCTGTAACTTGCACATGTTGATTTTTTCATCTCCATTTCATTTATCTTCATGTTTCTGAGTGTCCCTCTAGACATAGTCTGGATCTGAACAGCTAGAGTCAGGGAAGTGTGACAATAACACAATAACGTGTACTCTAGAAGGCCCAAAGAAGAACATTTTTATGTTGTTTTTTTTCTTCCAGGTATATATTCAGATCACCTCACTCTTGTGTGCATGTGTGATTTTTAGACAGGATAATATAAAAATAAGCTATTTACAAACGCCTCAGTATGAAGTTTGGTTTTTTTTCCCCTCCTAGTTGAGTATTTTTTCATTACACTACTTCAGGCTACTTATACTGGAAGTTTACTACTTAAACAAGATACATTAATAAGTACTTTTTGTGTTTGTACTTTCGGTGGTGGAATAAAGCGTACATTTTAGAGAACTTAGATACCTTTATTAAAAAAAATGCAGTTTCTAAAACTTGGATACGATTACTTTTTATTATGAATAAAATTCTGTGAAATGCTGACTCTGGAATATAGTAGCTGTTGGTCTATTTTGGGGGGGAGCTATGCTATCTAAATAATAGTGCATTTGTTCTTTCTCTTTTCTTCCTTTGTAACTTAATGTTCCTTTCCAGTGTACAGCTGGTAAGTTAACATGGCCAAGGTTGTACAAAAGTGTTTTAATCACAGTTTTGGAAGCCTGTGTTTGGATAACGTGATGGTAAGACAAATTGATTCCTCCTGTTTTTAACCAAATAGGAATGCTATAGCTAATGTGTGTACAGAGACAAATCAAGCTGTTCAAGAGAACACTTAATTTGCTTAGTCCTTGACTGGCAGTCTTTAGTGATGTTAGGGATTTGAAAAATGGATGAACTAAAAAGCCTTGACATTAATTTGTATTGTAGCCAGATATGCCAGTGAATTCATTAATACACTTTTGCATATGACTCCAGCAGGCAGTGCTATGTTAACTATATAGAAGCGTGTTTAAATTTAGGCTTTTGGTTTGACTATGTCATGTTCCAAGTCAGGACACACTGACTAGGGTAAATCTAGTACCTCATCAGTGCTAATAAACATGACCTGATTGTTTCTGGTTGCTTCTTGTCTAGTGTTCCTTGGTTCTACAAATTGTTAATAGGGTACAAGTATATATATTTTTTTTCTGTACCCCAGACATTTCTTAAACTTGGAGAAAAGGAGAGCAAAATAGTAACAACAATACAAAACAAGAAATGTGTTGACAAGAGAAGGGACTCTTGTTTTTTTTTTTTTTCTGCCCAAACAATGTCGTAGAGCATTTGGACTGTAATGTGAAGGGAGAAACTCTGGTTTTAGGGGAGTGGGGGGAAGGACATTGCCTCTTACTACCTCCCCCACCCGAGTAAGCTGCTATCACAGAAATGAATGATGGTTTCTCAGGAAGCAAGTGCATTTCTAGGGGTATATGTAGCAGAAATAAACTTGTGAAATGTACTCACTATATAATTGACGGGAGAAAAGAAACCAGACCATTTTTACAAGACCTTTGTATTCAAACTCTTTCAGTACCTTCCCTTCATGCCAAAAAATCTTTTTCTGGTAGTCCATTTTCTTTCTCCGGTATGCATTTGCTGGAGGCCCAGTTGACTTTTGGCATGTGTTGTTCATTGTGACACTCCAGAGCTCGTAGCTGAACATTAAGGTGTGGTTTTTTCCATCCTAAGCTTAGGCAGACATTCTGTGCACCCGAGGTCTTTGACACAGACGATGCTGTAGGGCTTCTTTGTCATAAGTAAAAAAGTTACTAATTCCTTTGCAAATGGGATTGTGTGACTGTAGGTCAGCTTAATAATACTGTGTATTCCTACTTTTCCTTTCATATTTTTTCTTTGGCAGATAGTGTTGGGAAAGGATTCCTGGCTGTGCTGGGGTGCTGCAGGTTTGGGAGCAGTTTGGACTGTAATGTTCCTGAAAGGGTGGGCTGTGTTCTTTACAAGATAGCACTTGTATTGGATTTCTGATGTTTGGAAGACCTAGGTTTATATATGTGTTTAATGTTGTGAGCTTCTGACTTTATGTGTAGATTACAGTTAGTGGTAATGTAACAACAGTAGCCCCAAGGGAAAAGATCCAGGCATTTATGATGTGTAACGTTTTGATTTCCTTAATATCAGGAGCATTATGAGCATTTAAGATTGCTCAGCAGTGCAGAATTCTTACCGATAGTTATGAACACAAGTCATTAAAAGTTTTACTGTCATGAGCTGATGCGGATTGAAGTCCAGCACTGAAAGCTAAACTTTTTCTTTCTCGCCCTTTAAACTTGGTTCTAGTCTTGCTTGTAGACATGAGAGCAGTACCAGCTCTAAGAGTCTGTTTCTTCCTTCCCCTCTTGCCCCTTCCGCCTTGACTATCTTGTGTGGTAAACTTCAGATACTTTCCCTTCATTATCTTTTCTTGGAGATTGCATGTGATTTTTATATCTGTGAAGTTTCCAAGTAGCATAAAACTCATGTGGTGTAATTACAGCCAGATCTGTTAATAATGGGGGAAAACCATGATTTACATATATCTGCATGAAACACTTTGCAAAACAGGTTGCTGGGTGGGTTCAGTTTGTCTTGTATCTGCATAAACCAGTTCAGTTAAACCTGTGTCAGTAATAAATAATAAACTTGTTTTGAATTAGATTTCAGTACAAGAAGTTAACCTACTCCTACTCCAGTTAAACTGAACCAAAATAAACCTGGTAGAATAATGAATAACATTGGGCTGCTGTGGAGACCATTCCTTTTGCTTGAAGCATTACCATAAGGTAAAATCAGAAATGTAACTTCTACAGAATTTGGTGCTTGTCCGCAATTCATCTGCGAAACAGATCTTATAAATACTTATCATTTCTTCTTGGTAATTGTGCTGTCCAACAAGTTTGTAATTTATGCATTTTAGCTTTGGGTCTCCTTTTCACAGGCAATTCTGTGCAAGCATGCAGGCTGTTTTAGAAACACTCTCTTGTATCTTGCAATTACTGGCTCACAGAACCAAAATTGTAATTCCCTAAGTTTTCTTACAATTTTTTTCAGGATTGTTGAAGTGCAAAATTGGAAAGTGTTTCAATTCCATTTCTACCTTTCCAGTTGCTGATGTATTTGGAAGGAGGGGAAGAACAAACACTTGGCCATATGCAATCCACCCTTGGAAACTCCCTCTTGGTAATTCATAGAAGTTCTAGGATGTTCACAAGCTTCCTCTTTAATTGTTTGCTTTTATGGGCCATTATCTGAGCATATCAACTTTCTCTCTTCATTTAAAGAGACACAATGCTCAGGTCATCATCATTAGTCATGTATAAAAAGAAAGAATGTGATCAGTTGTTGTCAGATTAATATTACTCTGTTGGAGTGAGTTCCTGTTAGTTCATTATTTTCTTGAGCTTGTATGGCAGGTTACACTGTAATAAAAAGTGTCCAAATGTTTTGATATGCCCAGAGGTTACTGATGAGGCTGTTAGCACCTTTGTGACTTTAATATAAACACTTCAGTTAGTTTTGTGGAGTGGGAATTTGTTTGCTGTACATTAGTAAACAGCTTTACCCTCTAACAGCATAGACTTTGCTATTCTGTAAGACTCGATGTTGGGCCGTTAGCCTTTCAGGCAGCACACACCGGAGAAGGGATCTGTGCTCAGGGATGCGCTCCACTTGTGCGTGGCAATGCAGAGGGACTTGTTACTGGCTCCCTGGTGGCCATCAGTCCCTTGCTGATATGCAGCAAATGCAGCTGGCCTCTGTACCTCTGGCCTTTGCTACTTTCCTTAACTGAATGGAAGTTACAAGATGCAGAGGACAAAAAAAGTGCCTGGTGCCACTATACATCTTTCCACTGGGAAAGACCAGCAAAAGAACTTGCATTCAGCTGCCCTTACTCTCTTAAGGACAGGTTTAGAGGTAGGTGTTGAAACTCAGAAATCACAACTTAATTTTGTCATTTTAAAATCTGTATCTACAGAAAAGTGATTACATGAAGAAAGCAATCTGACTTAAAAATACAAAAAAAACAGAATCGCAGAACAGCTGAGGTTGGATGGGACCTCTGGAGGTCCCTTTTTTGCAGATCTATCATACCTGTCCCTTCAGAAGAAAAGCTATGTTATGATTAGCTTTTTGTTTGTTTTGGGAGATGTAGAAAGGAAATTGCTGCTTGTAAATTTAGATGTTCACTAGTTAAGACAGAGTACCTAACTTAGGAGGTCTTGTTTTGTTCTTTTCCCTTTTTTTTGTAAGCACATGTCTGAGTGAGGTCAGGGAGGCATTCACAGGTGGAATGGAATTCTTGAGGTTTTTTAGGCCTGAAATGTTCCTAACGTGTTTTTTTTTTTGTTTTTTTTTTTTTTCTGAGCCATCTTAAATTGGGACCTTTCAGTATTCCATAGGCATCTTTCAGAAATGTTGATATTGCTTCTCTCCTCTTTCCCTGTGGCTTCTGACCTTAGTGCTTGCTCTCCTGTTGTTAGCAGGTTGCATTAACAATCCATACTGTATTAGAAATGGTAGAAGGATGGTTCTGTTTCTAGGCAGAAGGAATGGAGTTCTTAGTAGATTTGAAAAATCTAAAACTGTGCCCAAACTATTTATTTTTCTTCTTTATCAGTACGGAAGTTCAGTTTCAGTATAAACACACTTTCAGTATGTTATTTGGGGAAGGATTATTCTTGACTGGTTTTAATAAAACTCTGACTTAAGGGAATTGAAATAATGTGTCAGTTGTTTGGTTTTTTTTTTTTTCATTTTGAAAACATCAGTTTTACGGTAGCCTGTATGCATTTGCAGCTATTCAGAAGTGACTGTCAGAGAGGCAAAGAATGATTCACCAGCGTATGAAGTGCTGGATACTTCCCACGTTGCTGGTAGTGTAGCAAGATCTGTATTTGAAGAATGCAACATGTTTCTGTAAGTGTAATATTTACATGTTTTTAATAATTTTCCTGCATGACAAACCGGTCTGACTATGTTATGTCAGCAGACTGAGGTTGCTTTAAGGTAGGGTATTTGGATCACTTTCAGTTTACCAGGGCCTGAAATTTGCTTACAGAAATTAATGATTGAAGTGTCATATTTGAAGATTCTGACTTAATTTAACTCCTGTGGAAATTAAAGAAAAGGCTGTAGTTGGTTTCACTGGGACTTGAACAGAGCAACTAGCTTTGTCCTATGGAGTTGCTTCACTTTTCTATCTCCTATGTATTTAGGTAGGTTTCAGACAGTCCTTTAACGTGTAACTATGGGACTAGGTGACATACATTTCTCAGATGGTAAGACTATAGTTACAGCGTATAATCTATTCTTGAAAATACCCACATCTAAGATTAAGGATCTTTCTTACGGTGACTGGCCGTATCTTGCAAAGCTGTTAATTAACTTGCAGTTAGACACAAATTGCATTTGTGCTTCAGTCTGTGCTTAAAACTAGAGTCTTCTATGTCAGGCCTTGCGTTGACTCTGGTGAATTGACGCTGTCTACTTCAGGCACCTGATTATCCCCTGACCTGAGGTGTCCACATTTCCTGTCTAGTCAGTGGAAGGAGTTTGAAGCCCTGAGGACATGAATGACAGCATTGTGGTGTTTCACAGAATAGTAATGGCATTACTTCAGTAAGCAGTATTAAAAAGCATGAACAGAAATAGCTTTTATGTGAGTTGGGAATAAGGCAATACAATTTTGTGACTGTACCTCATTAGGTGATGCTAGCTATGTCTGTTGGGTTATATCCCATTTACACATCTTGACATACTGCTGTCCCTGCATGCCTCATCTTGCCAAGGTAATACTCACTGTGGATGGTTCTTGTCCGTAGCCCAGGGGATCTGGCTGGGGGTGTCACTTGAGAAAAAAAAACACCCCCAGTTGCGTGGGGGTGTCACTTGAGAAAGCTTTGTGAAGGTAAGAGAATTCATTGATATGTGAAGATTCTCAGGATGAAGTTGTGACTTGCGACTTACTTTTAATGCCTTAATGGCATCTCAGATGCGACATTTAACATCTTAAAATAAAAGTAAAACCTATGTGTCCAATATGATATTTTAACTCAAAGCCTCTATCTGACAGAAGATTAATATGCCACCCTTAAAGGAGTAAGAAACCAAAATGCCTATACCTTGATTAAGCAATCTAGTAGATGTGGTAGTAGATGTGATGTCTAGTAGGACACCTTCAGATCCTCAGAAGAATTACATAAAAGACAACTAGTTTCAGGTTCTGTTCAGTTGCTAGACAGTGTTTCAGTTTAGGGGACAAGAAGTATGCAGTTAAAGTTGTGGACCCTGGTAGCTTTTACATTTTTTTTTTCTTTAAAAATCATGCATTTCAACCTCCTGAAAAGATAACTTCAAAGATAACCTCTGTCACCGAAGAAATGTCTTGATTCTTTTTACTTTTTTCCATAAAAGAAAAAAGTGTCTGTATGTGTATATATATTTTATAAATAATATGTGTACACACACATACATATTGGACTTAGTCATGTCATGTAAAATAAAACTGCTTTTTTTTTTTGTGGTGGTGGTTCTTGTGAGAGAGTAATGTTTTGGAGTGGAAGAGTGAGTGCTTATGATAGGCCTTGTAAACTCCTTTGTTGTGGTTCCAGATGTCTGTGGGTCCAATTCTGCTTCTAGTTACTTGTGTATAAATCTTCTAATTCATCCTTCCCTAGAAAGGACTGCTTGTGCATGAGCGTGTGCAGGCCTGCGCCCAGGTAAGGCTTGATCCTGTTGTCCTTAGACTGCAGTAACAGTGCTTGTGCATTGCTGTTGGGGGGTTGATAAGAACATGTTTGCAACTCTGCTTTCTCTTCCCCACCACTAGTTTATTAGGGAGCTGACTCAGTTTTCTGGATGTTTGGGTAAATAAGACTGGAATTCTCCAGTGGTATCGGACACTCGTTTATTTCATGTTTGTCCCCTATGGAAGCTTGTGAAGCAGAGCATTGTCAAGATGCTGAAAGAGCTTGTGATCAAGCAGTAATAGGTGATGTCTTAAAATTATTTATATAAAACCTTAGAGTAAATACTGACTGGTTTTTGTGTGTGTGAAAGTAGTTTTGTTATTTCTTCAAAAGCTAACTGTGTATGATTTGGGTTTTGTTCTTTGTGTTCCATTTAGTTACTGGGAAACATGCAGGAAAGGGTTATCTTTGCTGGTAACTGAGGTACCACTTCCAATGCAAAGTGAGGCTTCTTTACATCCCCCTCTCCGGGAAGTGATCAGGCTGAGGAATGCAGGTGTGCCACACCTCTAGCACCAGCCTGGCACCTGAGGTCCCACAAGTGCTTACCAGATGCTGAGCTCTCCCAGACCTCTGTGAGCTGGGTGTGGTGAACCCTCACTTGCTGCTGCAGTAGATGACCTTCAGTGAGTTGTTTAAGGTCGCGTTATGCTGCAGTGGTAAAACTATGATAACAATGCATCTTTCTATTTCCATTTTTATAAGTTGCTAGTCTATCAGACTTTATCTTTTAAGCAATTCAACAAAAGACTTGAAATCAAGTCAGTGTGCATTTGAAGTCCCTTGGTATTTGAATTTGTGGATTTATGTCATGGAGAATCTTGCCCAGTTGGTAAGACAGCTCTTTCTGCTTTCCAGTTTCTAACAAACCAGTTACTTAACATTTCTAGAGTAAAATAGGCAATGACGTATATGGACTTTTACATTTTCTGCCTCTTTCTTTGTGCATCTGTTGTGTCTTGCTCTGTAGTCTGACGTAATTTGTGCATGTACCCTGTCTCTGCAGCAGAAGGAAATAGAATTTCACAGGTGGAGCAATAAAAGCCAGCCATGTGAAGGGGCAATGTCTGGGTGTTTCGTAGGGACCTGGTTTGGTAAGCCAGAGTTGCACGAGTGTGCATTTGCTCACTTCCTGCTGGTGACAAAGCAGTAAATCCAGGGTTCGTTTTCTGTATGTTCCCTCTACTATGTGGATTTATTTCATGTTGTTACAATACAGGCTTCTCTGAACTTCAGGACTTGCCCAGCTTATAGAGGTGACAATTTATGTCTATTATGGCTTTCAAAGTGAACCTTGTTCTTCTGAAAGGGTGTAAATACATAATTTTGTTGACCATGAGAGAAATATCCTCTTTATTTCATTCAGTGAGATACCCTGGAGGGGGGGGTAGTAGGGATCGGAAAAGTGGAACCCAAACTATGAGCTAATGTATTGTAGTAAGCTATTCTGAATAAACTTTCCTGAAAATGGAAAAGAGATACCATAGGACTTTTGGTAAGTGCAGCAGTCCCCCTGTTAAACATGTCTGAGATGGGAGGAAGTGAGACTCCAGTACCACAGAAACAACGAGTAGCGTTCTTAACACTGAGGTATGGAAGCTGTTGGAGGTGTTTGATCTGCCTAATGAACCAGTAGCACTGGTAGCTGTCCTTCTCAGACAAGGATTATTCCTGTGACCTGGTCTCAGCTGTGTGTTACTGTCTAATCTCGCTCTTTATATTTCTGCCTTTATAACTTTGTCTGTTCTTTCAGCATTTCTCATCTTGTGATCTTTTGTATGTGTCTCTTAATCATCAGGCTGCTCTCTTTCAAACCTCATTTAGCAGTCCCCTGGGACTTCTTAAGGGACTTAGTAGGTGTATATTTGCTTGTTGTGCCTCACCTTAAACGTTGACTTCTGCATCTTTGGACAAAAAATTTTTTACTAGAGATGGATCTCTTCTGTTGTCAGGTTAGTTCTTCCCCTTCCTAGTTTTCTTGTTTCCTTATCTAAATAATCAGACTTTTCCAGCTTATCTTAAAAACACGGTATCTTTTGGGGAGAGTAAGATGTGATATTTCTTTTCTAGCTTCCACTGCTCTCTACTTTCTGTTTTTCTTCCCTTTCACAAAGTTTCTTCTTTTGTTCTTGTGAGAGTTGCATACTTTAAATGAAACAATGAAATTATTATTGATAAGGGATAAAAGGTAAGTGTTCTGTAAATGCCACTGTAGTGTGTTCTGGGTCCTTCCAGATAATGTTGCTACACTTTGTGACAGAAGAATGTGAAATACTTCACACACGTTGAGTAAATAGGAATAAATGCTTTTAAATTAGCAGCACTGGATAACTTGTTTCAGAAAATCCTAAATAAAAAGCTGGAAAAAGTGTGGCTAGAATAAGGGGTTGGATTTGGGAATGTAAAATGGAGGGCAGGCCCTGGAGTTACATTAGATAAGAAGCAACCATTTTGTTACCTATGGAATAGTGGGGCAAAAGAAGCCAATGCAGTGCCAGTGCTGAAAGGAAAAAATAGGAATGAGTGGTCACTAAAAATAATAAGACGACAAATTTGGGGTGGTATAGGGTGCTGGCAAATCTAATATATGTATTTTAATACTGTGCAGAGTATTCTGTATGTAATAAAGCTTGAAATTGTAGCAGTGTGCATTCAAAGGCAAGAGGAATAGATCTGTTAGTTATCTTTTAATCTTTCATTGAAAGGAGTAATTGATTTCAGTGTAGGATTACCTCTATAACAAGATAGAGGACATTGAGGGTCTGCCTCCTCTTCTGGTTGGCATTTTTTCTTGTTCTTAACAGTCTGAGCACTTTAAATACTTTTAATATCTCTACCGTACTTCTGAATTTTCTATTGTGCTCCTTTAAAGTTAACTCTTAACAAATAATTTTAGTATACATCATTTCTAAATTACTTGGACATCTACATTTGAGACCTCTGCTCTTTAAGAGGTAAACTTGTATCTTTGCATATCCATCATGTGCAGGGTTTTTTTTGATGTTTGATATTAGTTTGAAAAGTAGGACTTAAATGTGAATTGTCCTAACTTCCAGTATCTGTAAAAATCTGCTCTTATATAGGGTATGAAGCTGAATAAAACCAGTGGTCTGTTTGCAGAGCTTCATTTTGTTACCGGTACACAGAAGACCTTACAATGGAAGTGGTCTGAGCACTATTATGTTTTGGACTGATAATATAAATCCTGGTAGATGATTCATTGATCGGTCTGCTGTGTTGCTAGAATAAATACTACATTTTTTTTTTTTTTTTGTCTTTGGACTGAATGGGCAGCTGAGGCAAAAAGCATTTCTTGGAAGATTTTTTGAAGGTTTTCTAACACTAGATCCTTGCTTGATTCCAGGTGGAAATCTTTCAATTCTTTTTGGGGTTCCTATGAAATTGTTCTTTCCTGCAGTAAGCAAATAGTCTCTCTCAAATATATAAATGATGCTAGAATTGCCAAGCTGAGTGAGCAACTAAAAATAATGAGTTGCAAAGAATTCAAAGTATGCATCTGGCTATTAGGGCTATAACCACACTTTTCTGATGTCATCCTTATTTGAAAAATGTCTCTTGCTTTCTTCGCTTGCTGTGCAGATGGCCATACAAAAGATTGCTCTTTGAAGAAAGAATGAAACATCACTAGGCACAGTGGCTAAAAGCACAGAATGCACTTAATTCTGTCCTTCTCAATCTCAAAATCTCTCTCTTGTGTGGTTTTAGAAGAGCTGTTATAATGATGTATCTTTTGAGAAATTGGTATCCTTGTAAAAATTAAATGAAAGCCTTTTAAGAAGTTGGGAGAACAATATTTGTAGCATGCTGTGTGCCTATGCTCATGGCTTTTGCATTATAGATGCTGAGTTTTCCAGTGTTGTCTGTCTATTTTTGCGGTATTTCCTGTATGAAATTTTCTTGGAGAGACAGAAAGTTCTCAAATAATAATAGATCCTGTAGCCCTGAAGACATGTATACTTTGGAAATGAAATGCTTGTTTCTTTCTTCAGGCAAATGGAGTAATGTGTGGAGTTTTTGGGGTGGTTTTTTGTGTTGTTGTTGTTGTGGTTTTGGTTTGTTTTTTGGTGTGTGGTGTTTTGGGTTTTTTTGAAGAAAAAAAAAAAACCTAAGCTTCCTCCCCCCAGAGCATTTTGGGAGATTAACTTTGAAAAATCAGGTGACTCCTGTTTTTCTTCTTTGAAACCTTTCTAACATACAAACAAGAATAATAAAGATATTAAGTACTGCAACCTTGATAGCATTCCAGTTTTTCAAAAGCATTTGGTGCTATTGGAATCTTGATGAAAACATCTGAACTTGAGAAGAGCTAGGTTCAGCTACCATAGCTCAGAATGACCAGAGGAAATCATATATAGATATGTGCATGTAGCCATTGTGTCATCAGACCCTTTTAACAGTGATGTTTAGTGGTTCTCTTTTTTTTTTGAAACTTCTNNNNTTTTTTTTTGAAACTTCTTTGCCTGTCTGTATGTGGTGTGATTCACCGGTGGCCTCACTGTACCTCTTACGCTGAATATTGTCTGTTAGTTTATATTTTGGCTCAGCATCACTCCTCGAATACATACTGTACATCTGCATTGCACATAAACACTCTATTTAAAAAACAAAACCAAACA
>VZTL01053028.1:2098-13194 GCA_013400535.1 Scopus umbretta | reverse complement strand
AAAAAAAAAAAAAGAATAGCCAAGAGTAAAAGTAAAAAGAGTTAATCCTTTATACCCAGTTTTTCTACAAAGTCAGGCAGGTATCAGCAGCCTTACAAAAAGAAGATCAGTTCAAATAGATAAGTACTTTTAATATTGAACTATATGCATAATGCAAAATATAACAGGAAATGGCTAGAGCAGACTTTCTTAAGATAGGTTGACGAAATGCCATATGATATGTCACATTATTGGAAACATTAATAGAAGAAGGTAGATTGGCCTGAAAGATTTTTTTTTTCTGAATATTGTCACCATTAATCTGCACTAATGAGAAACAGTAAGCATTAAAAAACCACCAATCCCAAACTTTTCTTCTACTTTGCTCCTCAAGCACAGAGATGCTGAATGCTCTGACAACCAGAAGGCATAAGCATGCTGTCAGTTTTCAACAAGTCACATGATGGAGAAATTCTCCATCTGTGCTGCACCTTCTGTGTTCAGAGAATAACAAAAAGAAAGGAGAATATACTAGCCATTGGGATGCATACTTTGGAAGTCAGAGGGGGGAGGTTTGGAAGATTTTTTGATTTACAGTTCCTTCTACTAGATGGGATCTCTAAAAGCATGTTCTCAAGAAAAATGTGAAGTTTTCATTACTATCTCTTTTAGATTCAGAAGTTGGAGAATTTGCAAGAAAATTCCTCTCTGAAAGAGAGATGGACTTCTTAGCTATATAAAAATAATGAATTGTTGGAATGAACTTTCAGTGCTATTTTGTGTTGGTATTATTCCTTTCTTCTCCAAGTCTGAATATAACATGTCACTGATATGAAACTGCTGACTACGGGCTAAAGAGCTATGGAAAACGAGAAGAGATTTTCATTCATGGAAAGATGCCTTCTCTTCTTGAAGTTCAGTAAGTTCCACTGCACATTGGGTCCCTCTGAATCATTCTGTTTGAATTAAGAGTTGGAAAAAACCATACCCAGTCCCACATATACAGCTAAAAAATGTACACAGAAATATTTTTTTTCCCCAGTCAAGAATTTAATGGAATAAAAGATCTTTCAACACCAACAGTATGTAAGTGAATGAGATCACAGAAAGGGAGCTGTAGTATAACGACACAAGGATCATTTTTTCAGTATTTAGTCATCCTGTAAAAGTCAACAATCTGAGCTGCTGTCTTTTTGACATTGCATGGTAAGTTCACCTTTATCCTTGAAGAGTAAGCCTGCTGTGCAGTCAGCATATACAGCCCTCCAAGGCTTGTGTGGCCTACAAGGCAGCCTGCATTATCAGTTGGATAGAGCCCTCTGAGACTATTTTCAGGACTCATCAGTCACAGTAAGTGTAGGTCCACACTTCTTAAACCAGAGAAACACAGAGTACATGGAATTCTCCATTAATTAAGCATGCAACTGACCATGGATATTATCAGATTTCTGAAAGTACTTCTGGTGCCCAAAATTCAATTTGGTAGGCAGACAGTTTGTCATTAATAACTTCTACAGATGAGTTAAAACTACATGCGGTGATTGGACCAAAATACTCTCAAATTATTGATGAAAAGTGCATTATATTTCCTAGAAATAATACTGTAAAATAATAAAACTATATTTAGTAAAAGTAATAAATTGGAATTACTAAATTATTTTAGTAAAAGCAAAAAACTGTCTTTTAAAATTCATATAATAGGTAGTTCTTACCGCAAATCAGTGAAAGACTTTTCTGCATTTTCCATCTGTACTTGTTTCAAGTTCCATAATTCATTTAGTTCTTTAAGTTCATTTTTAAAATTTTCTGTAGTGTGAGAATTTTCAGCAATTTGACTGGAAGCAAATGCAATTTTTTCCTGGGAATTAAAACATACATAGCATGTAAATTAGGCATGGCTAGATTTCCAAATGCTGTATTTTAAGCACATGATTATGGGCAACAATTCATGAAATTGTATACCCAAAGAAACAGAACTTCTTTCAGAGGGGGCAGTTACAGCACTTTGTGCAACTGGAATAATTGCATTTCTGTAAGAGGACAGCTTTGTATATCCAGTTACCCTTGTCCAACTTGTTGCACAATTCTTCTAGTATATATTCATAACTTTTATTATGGCACTTGTATTATTTCTGCAGTTGCCTATGTTGTATATGGATGTATGCATGTTTGTAGGCCACCATCTTCAAAAAATACATATTCTCTTTTATTTTGCTCTCATACATAAATGTTTTGTGATAAGCACTGGCTTGCACAGCAAAAACTTTATGACAGTGAAAAGTAACAATTTGCACATATGACCCAAGTCTGGGCCTATTTGTTTCAGTGTATGCAGAGTCAGTGTCTTAAATGGCAGCTTTTATTGCTAGACCATCAAAGTACTTACAAAATGTAATACTGTTTTAGGCATTCTTACAAAATGTAATAGTTTTCAGGAAAAATCAGTATTTTTAGATTACATTCTCCAGTCAGAATATGGCTTACTCATTATCTCTGAAAACTGGCATTATTCATTTAGTTGCCTAAATAGAGAGTTTTCTTTTTTTACATGTCAAGTTTTTCATAACATACTTGTCCCGAACTCCAGAGAGTGGAGGATTAAAGCACAGAGAACAAGACTCCTGAACTCCTGCCTACTTTCCTCCGCTACAAGTACACAATTCAAAGAGATGCTGACATTAAGCTTCTGAAAACCTTTAGTTTAAAAACATGTTTTCACTAAACATCTTATTCTACAGAAGAGAGATTAAATTGCAGTGTCTTTTTCATTTCAAAAGTGACTGACAGTCACAGGTCCCCAAAAATGTAACGATTCATGACACAAGCAAACTCTGTTTTTAAGAGCAACAGTATCTGGTAAACAAAGCTGCAGCTTCCCCACAATGACTAAGGTAAACATAAAGCACTGTAGTAGTTCAATAGTAATAAACAGGTGGGAGTCTTCCCTTTGGGTGATACTTCTAAAGTGGTCTTGCTGCATTAGATTTTGTAACCCATACTAATGGTCTGTAAGCAGCTATCTAAATGGGTTAAATTAAGAGGGAGTAAAATACCTTTTGATTATCCTTATATATACACATACACATACATAGATATATAATTTAAGTGCACACATGTATAAATACCAAATTTCAAGACTTCACAATTCAGTAGGCAAAGAATGCATCACAGTATTTAAATAAAGATCAGTATTTTTAAAATTTCTTCCTTCAATACTGCCCCATTTTTCTGAAGCAGTAGCCTAATGCATAGTCTAATGATCTTTTTCCTTATGAAAGAAGTGCTTCTTAGACGTATACCTAAAAGGTAGCTGTAGAAAAATGAGGAATTAAAGCTTTTGTAACAGATGTTAGCACAGATATGAAGGTATGCAAGGTACCACAAGAATATTTTTAAGGCCTCTGAACTTTGTAAAAGCATAATAGTTATCTGTATAGGATTAGATGGAAATTTCCCATTTCTTGCAGGAACTAGAATCATTAGAAATAAAATGAAGATATGGTAATTAATGCAAATCCCTACGCAACTGAACCGCCCATAGAGAGTCTCAAACGTCTGAGGAAAAATCATATTAGTTTTAGGCTCAGTACCAGGAGAACTTGGAGAAATGTGATAGCCCAGGAAATGCAGGATGGGTGTATGATCTGTCCTGGCCTTAAACTTTACAAATAATGAAATCTGAGATGATTAATATATCAGGGCCATATATAAATATGTACACAAAGAAGCCATGACATGTTTTTTTGCCAGAGTCAGATTCATATATGAGCTGTGTTAGACCTAAACTGCCAGTGAAGAACTTTGTCTCTTTGACTTCCTGAACTTTTTTCAGGACTTTTTGACCAAGAAGGCAGATAAAACCTCAAAATGTTGGCTTTCAAGCATTATGGAATACTATCCATTGAGTGAGTGTAATCTGGTACCTATTAAAGAAGACAGAGAATTTGCAACCAGATTTTAGAACAAACAAACAAAAATGGTGACATACTCTATATTCTGTGATTCAAGTATGGATAGATTGAATATGGGCTCCTTATGGCTCTCTGTAGTGGTTAACAGTCCAATATCCTGCCTAAGCTGAATGAATCCCTTGGCACTTGGTCATTCATCTGTTCAATACATGAACAGTATTCTTTCTTCTTAGCTGCTGAACAGGACTACTGGTGTATTATGGGGTAGAATTCATATGTTCTTACCTGGTTATCTAGCTTTTAGACATTTAAATGTCAGCAGATCAAACTAATTCACTTCAAATTCAATGATGTGATGTTGTATTGGGTTTGCGTGGCAAGGTTTTAGGAGCAGCGGGGGGCTACAGGGGTGGCTTCTGTGAGAAGCTGCTAGAAGCTTTCCCTATGTCTTACAGAGCCAATGCTAGGTGGCTCCAAGACAGACCCATGGCTGGCCAAGGCTGAGCCTATCAGTGACAGTGATAGTGCCTCTCTGATAATATATTTAAGAAGGCAGGGGAGAGAGGGGAACAATCTGGCACAAACTGCAGCTGGAGTGAGGGGTGAGAATATGTGAGAGGAACGACTATGCAGACACCAAGGTCAGTGAAGAAGAAGGGGGAGAAGGTGCTCCAGACACCAGAGTAGAGATTCCCCTGCAGCCCATGATGAAGACTATGGTGAGGCAGGCTGTCCCCCTGTAGCCCATGGAGGTCCACGGTGGAGCAGATATCCACCTGCAGCCTGTGGAGGACCCTATGCCGGAGCATGTGGATATGCCCGAAGGAGGCTGTGACTCCATGGGAAGCCTGTGCTGGACAAGGCTCCTGGCAGGACCTGTGGACCAGTAGAGAGAAACGAGCCCACGCTGGAGCAGGTTTGCTGGCAGGATTTGTGACCCCATGGAGGACCCATGATGGAGCAGTTTGTGAACAACTGCAGCCTGTGGGAAAGACTCATGTTGGAGAAGTTCATGGAAGACTGTCTCCCATGGGAGGAACTTCACACTGGAGCAGGGGAAGAGTGTGAGAAGTCCTCCCCTTGAGGAGGAAGGAGCAGCAGAGAAGACTGCTGAAGAAGATTAACTGACTGCAATCCCCACTCCCCGTCCCCCTGCGCCGCTCAGGGGGAGGAGGTAGAGAAAACTGGGAGTGAAGTTCAGCCCAGGAAGAAGGGATTGGTGGGGGGAAGGTATTTTAAGATTTAGTTTTTATTTCTCATTATCCTACTCTGTTTTGATTGGTAATAAATTAAACCGATTTTCCCCAAGCTGAGTCTGGTTTGCCCGTGATGGTAATTGTTGAATAATCTCCGCCTGTCCTTATCTCAACCCACGAGCTTTTCATTACACTTTCTCTCCCCTGTCCAGTTGAGAAGGGGAGTGATAGAGCGACTTTGGTAGGCACTTGGCATCCAGCCAGGGTCAACCCACCACAGATGCAGAAGCCTCCAGGGTGTGATTCATCTTGTCCTAAAACAGGTAAATTAGGAAGGAGTGGGTGAATTCCTTGATCAATTGGAAGTTGGAGACTATATTACTCTTGTACCAAGAATACTATGGAATTATAGCCATTTCTTCTGTAACATCATTTAAGCTACACAAGCTTTAAACAAGCCAATGTCTCAATCATGGAAGAGCATTAAAATCTCTGATTTGAATAACTTTAAATAACTCTTCCTTAAAAACAACATAACGTGATTAACAGAATCATATAGTGTGACCCTGCACAGCTAGAAATATGAGTTATTGCTAAAAATAAGACAGCCCCTTTTATAAAGCCCCGCTTTTACAAAACTTCAATTGCTCTGACCAAGGAGCTGTATCAGGCTCTAAGGATGCAACATTTAATGTATCCAGGTATTGTTACCAGTTCAGAGCTCTACAGATCTCATAACACAGGCTTTGTATATTGTTTTATTCCACTTACCCAGAACAATCCTCTAACACTCCTCCAGAACACCAACTGAAATATTGCTCAAGTAATTAATGTATCCAGTTATTTACAGTTACTAGGAAAGGCAGCATTAAAATTAATAATAAAAAGTATAGGAAATAAATGCACTGAAAAACATTGTAGAATTACTGATTATCTGCTTGCTAACTCATCAGTCATTTCCACATGTTCTAAGATCTATTGGTAAACCTGCATATTGTAGAGCACAATCTTTAACAGAAAGGCATATATAAACTCCATCTTCCCTGCCAAATTTAGAAACCTGTGTGAATCAATGAATTTCCCAATGCCTAATTTAAGATTCTGTCATATATAGGAAGTCTTAGAGCTTTTAAATAGAAATTACCAGATTCATGAAAGCGACTCCGAACAACATGAAAGCTTTTCTTTTTTTTTTTTTTTTTTTAATCTGCATGACTCATCTTTGATGCTGTAGTATCTAACTTAAGTTTATACAATAAGCAAATGGAAGAATAATAAAAATGAACAGAATCTTAGAAAGAAAATTCTTGTTTCTTCTAATGCTTATAACCATGTTTATATAAAGCATTGTGCTCAGTAGTGAAATTCAGTGATTCCTTTTGGTGGATTATACAGTTTAGTAACTGATACAGCCGACACAAGCCATCATTTACAACAAGATGCCATCTGCTGAGCAAACATGCGATCAGCAGGCACTTCCTATTATACTAGAATCTTTTTTGTCCTTTATTGATTTTCTCCATTGCATTCTAAAGCCCCTCAAGCAATCTGAGCCAGTGTAGCAAATGAAGAAAGCGAAGGACTTCTCAATGACCCCAATATCAATTCTGCTTGGTACTTTACGCTGTCTCAGGGCTATGGACCTCATAGGTTAGTTCAAGCAAGAGACAGAAAATAGTGCATACACTGTATGTATGTATATAGTTCCAAGGCAACTATGTAGGAATGACAGCCTAACCTTTGAGATTAAACATACTTCAAAAAAGCCATACAAGCATTAAATTATTCACCTGTATATCACTTAATTGTTGCTGCATGATCCTTCTTTTTTGTTCCAGTTCTTGTTTGGTTTCCTTCTGCTGTTTATCTAGCTCTTCTATTCTCTGATCCAAATAGGAGAGCTTCTGGAGAGTTTATGCATAAACAGACGTGTTAGTATTCAAAAGTTATTGTCCTACATTCTACAGAAATCATAAAATATATTAGGCATTAAATACTTTAACAGTTACCATTCTTAAGCTTATTTTTGTTTTCCCTTCCATACCCATTTCTCTATCATGTAGGTTCATATACTCTACGCTTTCAGTAAAAAAAGGCACATTTAAAATAGAAAATATCTCTGCTACTTCCTATAGTGTTTATCATCTTACAGCAAAATATCACTGCTTACTCTGCTTCCCATGCTTCTTTACTTTCTTTCTGCCAAGAAAGTTACAAATATAGTTCTGAAATCAAAATATGTGTTTGGAATAGCTTCCATGGAATTTGTATAAAGGGCAAAATAAATGTTTATTACTTATTATCACTAACTCATTGAAAAATATAGCTAAGCACAGCTAATAAGAGAAGGAAGAAAGAAAATAAAATACTGGGATATCTCTTTTATATTTTTCATTAATCCATTCTATTAATAATTAGCACCTCAAGAAAAACAAGAGTTCTTATCTACTGTGTTAATTTCATTTGCATCATTAGTGTGAGCATCAAATATTAAATGACAGAAATTATTATTAACACATGCAATAAGGAAAATTTTACATTACTAATATGCCTATATAATTGTATAATAGTTATTCAAAGATTTAAATTCTGTTTAGACTATATAACAAAGAATATGAAAAGAGGTATTAATGTTTCCACACTGAAACAATAATTTAAACCTTTAATCAGTGAGAAAGTTCTTCCTTAAAATTACCAATATCTTTCACATATCATTCACATACACATCTGCTTGTGCAAACCCTGTTTCCACGGTTTTAAAACAGAAGCAAATACACGGCTATAGACCATGATGTATAACTTACACCACACCTCTCTAGGTTTCCAGGAAACTAATGATGTGATCTTTGTCACATTGTTTCTACTTAGTTTTAGTTGGGGAAGGGCTAACAACATTAGTCACTGCCATTAATGCGTTGTTTTGAAAATACTATTAGCTATTAGAGGAATCTTTTTTTTTTTTAATTTTTCAATTTGACTTATTAAGCCTGCATCAAAAATAAACTATCANAACAGTCAACCACTGGAACAATCTCCCCAAGGAAGTTGTTGACTCTGCTACACTGGACACTTTTAAGACTCATCTGGAGAGGGTTCTGGGCCATCTTGTCTAGACTGAGCTCTTGGCTAGAAAGGCTGGACCAGATGATCCTTGGCATCCCTTCCAACCTGGTATTCTATGACTCTATGATTCTCCTCCAAAAGTGGTTAAGGATTGCTACATGCAGACTATGTTAAGAACCCTTCAAATAGAGTAACACTAAAAAACTGGAGAAGACAATCTTCCATGACAAGCTATTTACTAGTAGATAACTGAACTATAAACCTACAGACTGATTCTGCAACAAAAAACTTCTCACTGAGGCAGCAGAAATTCTTGTACGTGGGCTTTGAGCAAAAATAAAAAATCGTGTATCTAAAATGAATAGGCTCAAAAGATGTTGGTCTTACTTGATTGTAAGAATATTCCGTAACAAGCATATGGCTTATTGAAAACTCTTATCCTTAGTTCTGGGTATAAACCATCAATAGCCAGTCTTGTTTCCTATTGATTTGGAAACAAAAATGAAGGCATTTTGCTTTTTCTTTTCTGGCAGTAATGTCCAGTGAAAATGCCCTTCTCTTTCAGACACTTAAGAAATAATTCTTTCACACTGATTACTGTATTTTCAATTCAGGTCCCTAAGACACTTATTTCCTTTGCCAAAAAAATGGGAAGCTTGAAATACCTTCCCTAGATTGTAAAACTGCTCGTTACAGTGAACAATGCATGCCCACCTATTCATACAGGATGGGGCACCTCACAGTTGGAAGGATTTGTTTGCAAGGTTTTGCACATATTTCATGGTGGCATATAGAACAAAGGCTTTGACTAGTAGGCAAAGCTTCATTTAAGCGTAATGATAGAAGGACAGCCCCCAATTCCAGTGTTGTTGATTTGTACAATTACCAGTGTGAAAGCCAAACTCTTTCACTCGTGATAGAAGACTGAAAACAACTGAAATTTTTCCCATGTTTCCAGTTACTTTCAGAGCCATTTCCCAAAAGAAGAAAAGGAATAGCACCTGCTCCAGAAAATGACATATAAAAAGGATAAAGCAAAGGTATGGAAATGCTCTTAATTAAAAAAAAAAAAAAAAAATTCTGAATAAATTACATTCCAAACAATTCTGCAAAAAGAAAGACTGAATGGTTCTGTTTGAGGCTTTTGCTTCAATATAACATACAGACATTACATTTTGCACTAAACTAGGGTTCAGATTTTGAATATTTCCACATCATTTCAGAACAATAAGATCTGTTTCTACAGATGTTTCTTGAGGTGGCAGGGGGACATACAACTATCAGCATCACTTAAGGAAATGATTGTCTACCTAGATAAGGTCTCATGTTTGTAGGACTAGTAGTGAACTGGTCTACTTACTATGAAGTATTTTTGAAAAGCATCCACCATTGTAATACTTTGTTTCAAACAGTAATTTATTCAGCTAACATTGTCCGCTTTGCACTCTGCTCTCTATTACCACTGTTGTAGCGCTCCCTATAAGCAAAGCTTTCAAAGATCTAAAAGATCACCAGATCTAAAAGAGGAAAGTCTAATAATGAAAGAAATGTTTCTCAGTCATACAAGTTTAGTTAGTTATTGTTAGTCTTTTGAGCAGGTCTGGGGAAAAGGTTATGTCTGAAAATTTTCCCAAGGTTTTAACCTTAGGGAAGGTTAACACCACTAGTATACCCTGCAAATATGGGGAACAGGCTACTAGGTCATCACTGGACAAATGAAGAAAAATTGCTTTTTGGCCATACTTTCAAGATGATAGAGGGGCCAACCAAAACATGTCATATATAACAGTAGGAATGTTCTACCAGAAGCAAAAGAAATGCTTGGAAGAGAAGAGTGTACTTAATCAAGTCAATTCAAGTAGGTTGAGAGCCCGGTTTTAAAACAAAAAAAATCTTCTGTTTCTTTTTCTTATTATACAAAACAGACCTTTCATGAAAGCAAGGAGAAACATTTTTGTCAGTATCACCCATAAAGCAGGGAAGTGAAGGTCTCCAGCATGCCATGGTTAGGGGCTTATACACTAGTTGCTCTCTTCAGCCTATAAGTAAGCAAAGAAGTACAAAGGAAACAGGCAAGTACTAAACAGTCTTCCTTTTTGTATGAAAACAGACCAGAGAAGTTAAAAAAGATTTTTCTAATACAGAAAGCAAGAAAGGTCAAAAATAAGTCTGCAATTACGTTGTGTTTTGTTATGTTCTGTCACAGCACAAGTGCACAGCTGCAAAATCCAACTCTTCTGAGCTATGGACTTCTGTTTCCTCTTATTTTTTTCAAACATGTGTTAGTGAGTGGTCCAGAATCTACTACTTTTACCTCATGGTTGTCTTTAAATATGTCTTTATTTCTTTTAAATTTTGTTTCTAGATCAGATACTTGTCTCTCAATCTCTTCTATCCTCTTCATATCTTCCTCTTTTTTCTTCAGTTTCTCTTTTCGCTTGTTCTCTAGCTCATCATATATTGCTTTAATCCTGGCCTGTTTATTAAAATACATACAGAATTAGTTTTCACTATTTCAAAAGCAGAAGTAGAACATGAAAAATCCAAATCATTTGAAAGAATTTGGATTTGGACAGAACATTTATACTCTTAAGTAAACATCATGAATAGACCAAAAGTTAACAAATACATCATAAGGTGATTACATATGTCTTAAAAATGAAGGAAAAATTGGCCATTAAGTTAGCATACGTCAGAAGCCTTTGAATAGGAAAAGCTGAAGAGCCAGCAGAACTGACAAACACAAATACAGCAGAAGAATCAGCAAGAAATATTAGAAAATGTAAAAATGACATTAAAGCAGAAGAATTTACAGTACTACTTAAGCAAATAGTAGAAAAGAACTCCATAAAAGAGGAATTAAAATTCTAAATATGACTGTCAAGAGTGAAAATATTTTCTGATGGGAAACATAATCACCATAGGCAGGTTCCTAGAATTAAAAAAA
>VZTL01053026.1:175952-205707 GCA_013400535.1 Scopus umbretta | reverse complement strand
CATTCTCAGGTGGTTTCAGGTGGACACATAAAAAGCAAACATCTTCAGTCCTTCTTTGCAGCTATCTTACAGGCACATAGGGACTCTTAAAGAGAGGCAGTTGCCTTTTAAGTGTCAGATGGCCACCCAGCCAGCCAACTACTTACCCATATCATCATGATCAGCAACAACCTTCCTCTTCACTAAATGCTTGCAGAAGTCATTTAAAAACTCGGCAACCTGTCTTCACACTCCTGGAGGGTAAAGCTTATCCCCGCACACAGCATTGCCACCAACTGCATTGCACCGACCCACAAGTGTTTCGTCTCTGGTAGCTTTTTCAGTGCCAGATCAGCTGATTTGGCACTTTCTCCAATTAAACTTCCAAAATGGAAGCTCACTTAATGCCAGCTGTGGTTATTTCCTTTCCTAGGAGGAGACATCCATTTCTAAAGTGACTAGACTGACACCACCAGCTTCATACTCAGAGCCCACCCACACAGCGTGTCCGTTGCTCACCTGGGCAGTGGAGGACTGAATCTGCTGGTCTTGGCTGCATGGAGCTGGACTCCAGCAGGCTACTGATGGGTGAAAGCCTCCTTAACACACCTCTCAGGCTCCACCCTTCATGCTTTGATGCCATCAAATGTATGAAATGTTGAAGTTCATGGTCAGGTCTTTTAAATTTAGATTGCAGAAAGCCACAGTTCAAGAAATGCAGGTTTCCTTGTCCACATCATATTCTGGATTTCATGGCATCCATGAGCGAGAAAAAGCTGTATCTCTTGCTATATTTCTGTGGCCCCCATACTCCATACCAGCTGAAGCTCTGACAGGAGAGATAGCCCCTACATGAATAAAGCATACATGAAGAACTGCAGAGCAGAAATAGGGAACACAACATCAGGTGGAGCACCTGATGAGTTTCTGCTCCAGTTTGGAAATATGGTAGTAGGGAAATGTTCCTGGAGGCATGAGCAGATCACAGAGTGACTGTGAGCCAGAAATGTAATACAGGCAAGTGCATTCTTGTGTGTCAGGCAAGATATTTCCATAGGAAAGGCAAGCATTGTGCAGAGCCCTAGTGAGAACTCACCTGTACCACTATGGACAGTTCTCATTCCTCAGGTTCAAGAGAGATAAATTCTGTCTTGGATGAAGGCAAACAAAGACTAAGCAGTCAATTAGGGGCATGGAGGGCCTACAGAAGAAGATGATGACTTGAAGGAGCCAGACAAAGGCTGAGAGGGCTGCCATCACTTTCAAGAAAGGTGTTGAGGATGAAGACCAAAGGAGGAAAAGAATTACGGAAGTGGAAGTTAAAATATGGTAAAGAACACAAAACAATTCAAGACTTCTTTCCAAGAGGAAGACCTCACCATAAACAGCATGTGCTCTATATCTCTGCAAAGTTCATGCAGAGGGAACCAAAACCCTTTCTCTCACCTCTGGTGTCACCACAACCAAATGAACATGTATGGTATAAATGCCCTTAGTTACATAGTCTGAATGTACATACCAATTTTGGCACCAAAGTACAAAGTGGCAAGTATAGTAACTTCCTTACTCTTTCAATACTCAAAATACTAAATCCTAAAGGAAAAAGAGATTTTTCAGGGTTTTAGGTAAGATCTGAACATCTTCCCACAGAGTGAGGTGGGCAAATGAGATGGAGGGCTATAGGTTGTTCAGGAGGGATAGACATGGCAGGAGAGGTGGAGGAGTTACACTGTTTGTAAGGGAGAGGTTTGATTGTATAGCCCTTATGGTTAGGGATGATGTGGTTGAGAGCTGGTGGGTGAGGATTAGGGGAATGGAAGACAAAGCAGATATCCTGATGGGATGTTAAGGATTTGGGTTTACTGTACCAATCATGAAATTCATTTGACTCAAGAATGTACCTGTATGATTTGTTTAATCTTTGTGGCATGCACAATGAACAATATGATGAACTATATTCTTCCTGACTCTGTATAGTTCAACTCATAAAAGCTCTGGATAAAACTTTACATTATCATCGTCTTTAATGCAGTAGTCTTGAAATTTCCCATATATGTGATATTGTTCCTTCTGTCTAGGCAGGCAATGTGGTGACAGGAGAGATGGTGGAAGAACTCATTCTTTCTGGAGCAGATATTATTAAAGTGGGTATTGGACCAGGTAAGTCAAATCCAGTCAAATAAGGGTGACTTATGGTAACTTTGGTGGGGGAGTTGTCCAGATGGAACCAGTATATAATGCTGTTTGGTTGCCCATTAGGATGCCTAGACCTACTCAGGTCAATAACAGTGCCCCTGCACATAGTATGTTTAAGAAATACATGGGCAAGGTGCTAGTGTTTCATACTGCAAAGTGTTATATATTCCCATGTTCTGGCAGTGAAGATGACTATTATTGGAAGCACTGAGTTGCCTGAGTCATTGACATTATCAGTGATAATATGCGTTGTGTTTACGAACACTTTTTCTAGCCTGTTGAAAAGTGGCTGAGTCATCCCACTTCAAAGGGTACTGTGTTCAGGTATCCACTTCTGTCAAGGAAAGATAGGTTTCTGAATAGCTTTATGATTTGTGTTCTGAGGTTGCCCATCTTGTCAATGTCTTCAAAGATGAAATGGCATTAATTAAGTGTGAACTATTGGTAACATTGCCTCTACCTGTTACTATTGCCTGGAAGCTATAATACTTACATTAATGCACTTATATGTTACCTATCACTGTAACATTCCTGTGGATAAATGGGAGGACCCTAAACTTCTTACAGTGTTTTTCCTCCCTTCCCTTCCCTTCCCTAATATTGTTGTCTGGCATATACTGGTGTACTGTCTTCACTTTTTTCTTTCCCTCCCTTGTGCGTTTGTTCAGGTGCTCCTTCCTCTTGCTACTTTCTTCATAGACTGCAGCTGCAGTCACTATGCATGGACTAGATTTTAAACTGGCTAATGCGAGTGCCACTGACAGTATAGCTGTGATCAGCCAGTGCAGTGCAGGCAGACTGTTTACAGGTGGCAAATAGTTACGGTTCATGAATGGATAATCTGAGCAGAGCAAATGATGTAATAAAGGTTGCAGTTGTGCCCAGGAAGACAGCAAACAACAGTAAATACTGCAAAATACGTGAAGAATAAACAACAGAGATGTCATGGTGCAATTGTCAGAAGTAACAAATGTTCCTCACAGAAGATCAGATCTTGAGGCTCTTTTCCAGAAAATGGCCCATCCTGTGGAAAATGGCAGTTTATTATAAAGCTGACATACATAAGTACATACCCTGTGGATATTATTTTAAAACTCATTTTCTTCCTACTTTGCAGAAATACTTCTCACTGTTTTCACCTTGTCAGTTCTTTGAAAGATCTTTGGAAACTTTTACTTTACTGGTAGCTTGAGTATACCTGGATATCAACTGGGTGAAGGGATCCAGATTTCACTGCCTTTGGTTTAGAATCTCTTTTGAAATTCTTGTTATCATGCAGACCTTTATGGTCTGTATCCTAAATTATAAGACCTGGCCTGGCAAAAAGCAGTCCTCACTTTGATTCTTAATTTGAGGAGAAAAATAGAGAAGGTATTCCAAAAGAACTATAGCCATGTTACCAGGTTGAACTATAATTGAAGTGGGTTTTTTAGATGTATGTATTTAGCTTTATTTTTATATATACATATGTACATGCACCATGTATGCTTATAAATAATGCAGTGTAATAATCAGATATAATGAGTGTATTTCCTGTAATATTACACTATACAGCTTTCTGATGATTACTTATCTCAATTTTTAAATGCTGTGTGCTGATTTTCTTATATTCCCAACTATTGTCATCAACCAAATATTTCTGTGTTAAGTATTAGGCAAAAGATGGGTTTCTCTCCCTTGTGGAAAATCTCCACAAAAAGGAAAATAAAAGCACAGATTTTCCCTTAGAATTATTTTAAAATACATATGTAGAAAAGAGATAGAAATATTTATTGGAAAAAAATATTCATGTGTTAAATGCTGCTGAATCTTACAGGTTCTGACCCTGGTTCTTTTGTCCCCCTTCCCTTCAGGCACCTCAGTCAGATTAGCTTTCTCATGATGCAGTAATTCCCTCACTGGGAAGCATTACTGATGAGACCTAAACTGGAAATTGTGGTCCTGGAGAAAAAAGGGGGGACATTAGTCAGCTCAATTACAGCTCCCATGAAGTGGTGTGATAGCATTTCAAAATTCAGGTTCCTCTGTGTTCCTTTTATCCATGAGAAGCCAACATTGGCAATTGAGACTTCTTGAGGGAAAAAATAATACAGATAGAAACACATTTTTTCCACAAGAAAAAGAAAACAAGCTGTATCTTTTCTGTCAGCCTAATGGGCTATGTTTTTTCCTCTCATTCTCTCTTCTAGGTTCTGTGTGTACCACTCGGATTAAGACGGGGGTGGGCTATCCACAGCTAAGTGCTGTTATTGAGTGTGCAGACTCAGCACATGGCTTGAAAGGTCACATCATCTCTGTAAGTAAATATCATCTACTCTCAGATTCCCACTGTGCAAATCGTTGTGGAATAGGAGAGTCAAACAGTCCAGTAGCCTGCATGTTAAAGGCTGTCCTTCTGTCATCTCCAGTTGACCCCCTATACTAGCTCCTAGGGTAGTCAGTGGAGATTTAAATGTGAAGAAACCAACTCTAATATTTAAAAAGACTTGGGCACCTCACTCGTGTTTGTGCATTTGGAAAGCTGCTTCTTGCTCCCTGAATGGAGTAAGCTGTTATGTGAACAGAATTGGAAGCTTGATAGTGTTTTCACATTGAAGCAAACAGTAATTCCTACAAAAGATTTCTGAAAAATGAGTGAAATGTAAACATGGCTTTCCCCAGACAGTGGGACTGAGGGACAGGCAGGCAGTAGAGGGGAGTACAAGGTAAAATGATACAAGTCCATCTGTGCCCTGGTAGCTGAATTGATTCAGACAACATGCTCATAGAGCCCTCTGTGCAGGGGCTGGAGTGTTTCAGAGGTGGTTCCATTAAGCATGGCTGGCATGTGAGCCACTTACGTTCTCACAAAGCTCTGGGGAAATAATGAGCCTGTGGAGAAAAAAAAGCATGTATCTGTATTGCCTGCTAATGGCAGCTGCCGCTTTACCAGCAAGACCAGACTCATCTCACAGAGACAAATTAAATCCATAAGCATGGCCTCAGACTGAGCTAGACTGCAGCCTAGAGCACCCAAAGGTCCTGTGTGCTTAGGCACACCCAGCCAGTCGCTGTGCCCTGGCTGTCAGGCTAGCACAGTCTCTGCAGCCTGTCTGTGAGGCAGCTGGTAATCAGGAAGGCATAGGGGCTAACCAGCATGCTGTGCTCACAGGTACCCCCACAGCCACCTTCACAGCCAACAGTCTCCCTCTGTGGCCCTAGAAGAGACCATGCACTGAATTTTAGATCTACTGCCAAGTGAAATCACTGGAAGGCCCTGACTTTGTTTGACCCAGTTGTGACTAGTATCCATGTGAGGAAGGGGGTGTGTTGTGTTGTTGAGGAAGGAGGGGAGAGGAGAGCAAACAAACTGTGGATGGGCAAAGGGCTTGACTATATTTCTTGGAGCTGTGGGTATAATGGAGCAGGAAAACAAGTATGTGTTACAGTCAGATCTGTCTTGTTCTTTATTGTTAACGCATATGCATCCCCTCCTCTCCATGGCTCCCCTATACGAATTTTGCAGAAAAAAAGAAAAGCAGTCTGTGATTTTATGACTTGGGCAGTATTACAAATGTTTATGTCTATAGCAGAGAGCAGAACGTGTGTGCAATAGAGCATGAAAGACTGACTCATTACTATGAAGGCTGGATAACTATAGATGTCATCC
Source organism: Scopus umbretta (assembly GCA_013400535.1). Taxonomy (NCBI): domain Eukaryota; kingdom Metazoa; phylum Chordata; class Aves; order Pelecaniformes; family Scopidae; genus Scopus; species Scopus umbretta. The sequence goes on along the minus strand of VZTL01053026.1, from coordinate 199,883 downwards.
TAGCAGTGGTGTTCAGAGACCCATCCTAGTTCTGCAATAATAATTTTCTTCTAGCAACCCTCAGAAGAACATTACTATCCTGATTTTACAAGAAAACAGGGAGTGTGTATTTAGACTGTTGAAAAATTAGATGGTCCTGTACTATTCCTCCTCTCCTTTCCTGCTTTGGGGATGGATCAGTTCCTGACCTGCTTAGGTTATGTGGGCTTCAGTGAGCCCACACCTGCCAACCCCCTAGCCATTACAGGGGCAGTGTAGGAGGACAATTTAATACCTGTCAGCTACATCTGGGCCCAGAGCATTACCTTCTGCTGTAACTGGCGTCTCTACCAGCACCGCAACTCAACTCTGCTGCCCAAGCCAAGAAGACTAAAGCAAGGGTGAGGATATTATGCCTGAATTCTGCAGCATTCAGATAGGTTTTAGTGTGTTTACTGGGGAAAGAAACAGCTGAACTACATGGTTATTGCCAGAGCACTGGCAAGAGTATCACAAAAAAGAGGTATTCTCCTGAGGGAAAAACACCATATGAGAACAAGCCAAAGTATATAATTGGGTCTAGTGGCAACAAGTATACATGGCACCCCTCAAAATGTCTCCCTACTGTCCTTACTTAGATTCAGGAAGGGGCACACCCTGCCTGAGCCAAAGGAGACCTCTACAGGCAGAGTATTACCACAGCTATCCACGTCAATTCATCAGGAGACAGTATGTCCAGCAGTTTTCGTTCTATTGATGTGGAAGTAGCAGGGAGGAGGGGAAAAGATTCAAAGCCTACCAGCTATCTTCATGTAGATTATAGCTGATGGTGTGATATGGGTTAGTCCCTTGGGGCACTTTCTTACATCCACTTCTGTGTTATCCAGTACCTTCATGGATTTGCTCCTCTTTCTTGTTACATTGTCTCAACTGACCTATGAAGGGAAGGAAGTTCCACTCACGGAATGAGAAAGTGATGCTGCTGAGCGCAGTATAGGCACTGCAAGGAACACAGCACACTTGAAGCCCATTCTGCAGTATCTCTGCTAGGATGGCAGCACAAAGTGGTATTTTAAATGTTTGTATTACTGAAGTGATCATGTATGATTTTTGGAGCTGATACGTTGACAAAGAAGGTGACAATTTTTAAGCAAACATGATAGTCCAAGTGAAGGTCTAGTGTCTCTCTAGAGTCACTTACACAGGGAAGGGGTGTGTGAAATTGCACCAGTTACTTTCCTCTTGCTAAATTATCTTTAAGTCTCAAAGCTCACCTCAGAAATGAATCTTTCATGACTCACAGAAAGAAGAGAGGAAACCCTGTCTAAGAATCAGGCACTGTTTCTGTCCTGTGCTATTTGTCTGGGAGCCAATAGTCTCAATTTTCATTCTCACTAATCCATTGGCCTTGAGAAGGTGCAGCAGTGAGTTACAGTGGAGGGGCCATTTAGCAGGAGAGCTCCTTCAGAAACGCCCTACTTGAGATAAAGTTTCCGTTTCTTCTAGGTCAGAGAACTGCTCTGCTGGATAGAGAGGCAGTCACGTATTCTAGTAAGCCAGCAATGTGGGGAATGGAAAGCAGCCTTGCATGTGTCGTCTCTCATTTGGCTATCATTGCATAGAGAACCCTGTTTCCCCTTCACTCTGCCTGGGTGATGGGCCACCAGTATTCAGTGAAAAGGATGACTAAGGGGTTCTTCACCCAGCTACTGCCATACCATCTCTTCCTCCACACGGAACGCTTTCCACACAGAACTATGCCCAGCATATGTAGTTCAGCATAAAGCACCATATGTATTTTTTCTACTGCTGTATATGCCACATACTTTATCTTCTGCATAATAAATAGCTATCTGTTTGCTGATACTGTAGGAAGGGCTGGTTATACAGTTTATTATAAAGGTTGCTTGAGACATATAAATCATAGTGATTAAGTTACTATAAGTTACATATAATATTAAATATTGAACCAGTTCATACTGGATTTCCGTACTTTATTTCTTTTCGTCAGGTTAAATTTTGTTGTTGTAAAATGTTTTATCTGTTTGGAGAACAAGACCGGGGAAAATAACGTAATTTTAGCCACATTAAAATAATTCTGTTGACTGGAAATCTGTTTTCCCCTCTCCGTCAGCTTAGCACACAGTTGTCTCACATCATGCCCTTTACAGGCCCTGTGGCCACCCTTTCCTGTAGGCTTACTTCAGAATAATGCCAGTTCTCCCGAATTCACAGGGGGATTTATACAGATACCTTTCCCCAGGGCTCTGAGGTAGAGGCTGAGCCTGCAACAAGCTCTGTGACTGAAGCCCAGCAGTTCTACAAGTCATTTTGAGTCCAGAGTCAGGTCCCTATTGGGATGAGCTGAACTGCAAGGGGAGGTTTCCCAGACAATGCAGAGTGCTTGATTTTTTGTATGGAATGAAGTGGTTTAATGCATATAGCTTTATTATATAGCATCTTCTGGAATAACTGCTTAGTATGTTGCCTTTTTGTTTCCCTTTCTGTAAATCATTAAATTTACCTGCTTATGTGAAGTAAGTGGAGACATCTACAGATAAAGAAGTGCTGTGAATCATCATCATTGGTTCCTTTTATCTTAAATGGTAACTCATGAGCTTTTGGGAAAGTCTCTTAATCTGCTCAGCATTTTGTAATTTGGTGACATTCAAAGTGCTCTTTGTTGAAGCTGATGATTAACGATTACACACTAAGGCCCTCATCCCCATGGTACTTTCACAAGCATAAAGCCTCCTTCACTGCCACTACTGGGTTAATTATAAAAGTCAGACACTGAGCCACCCAACAAGAACAGACTGAAACCCATCTACCAGAGAGCATTCATAGCCAGCCTGTCTCAGTCAGATAGTAAGAGTCAGGCAAATTCCTGATACTACTCTTTGAAGATTATTAGATCCCCTCTTTCTACCTCAGCTTTTCCTCCCCTGACACACGCACACACACTCACACCCTCCTCCAGGCTCTGACAGACTTGTCAGCGGAAAAGAATTGCACAAGCAGAGCCCTTAACAGGAGAGAGAGAGAGATTCAGCTGTCAGCCCAGCACTCCTTTCTGGAGCTGACAGCAAGAGTGCCTATCTTAACAAAAGGCATAATGTGCTGGAGGTTATCACCAAATGGAATAAAAACCTTTAAAGTTCTACCAGGCGCTGCTTGCAGTGGGATACCCTTTGAAAAGCCACTCGTTTTCAGATCCACCTGCTCCGTTTGTGTCTGAATCCTTTTCTGCGCTCTTAACACTCAGCCCCACTGCCGCTACCCGCAAAAGCCAGCTCTAAAATGGCTGATGGTGGGGGTGTATGGCTGTGCTCAGCCAGAGGTCATACACAGGCATGCATTTCTGCCGACAGGGAGGTGAAACAAAATGAAGTAACCATACAGTCTGGGGAGCAGCTTCAAAAGCAGGAAAGCTGTTGGCAGTCTCCAACAGACCCTGATCATCAAAGGAATGGGGAGTCCTCTTGGTACAATGACTGTGTAGAGTAGAAGGATCTTTCATCTGATGCTCAGACCTTTACAAAACCTAAAGAACCATAGTACATGGATGAGCTCTGCTGTGTGCCATTCCTTTTTCACAGCCCTATCACACATACATAACCTCCCGCCCCTCAACCAAAACGCCCTCATCAGCCACTTCTTTGCTCTGCACTGAAACTGAAACACAGAGGTCAGAAATGCCACAGATCTCAAAGTGCTCTTGTTTCGTTATCAAACCCATACCAAACAGTATGGAGGAATATGATGAGAGATTAATTTTCACTTACCAAAGATTAGATTAGCCAATTTGCTTAGAGATTATCAGATCAAAATCCAACATAGTTGGTGGTGTATTTCCTCACCCCTCCCACTGTGACCTCTTAACGTATTGTAAACTGCTGAGACAGTTATTTTAAATGTCTTTGGTGGTTTAAGGTAGGGGTTTGTGGTACCTCTGCATCATACAGCCTTTCATTAAAATGGCAGGGAGTGATTCAGATCATCAGAGGAGGTTTTGTTTTCCAGCTTCTGGAATTTAGGAAATTGCAGTCAGGAATTTGCATTGCTGCTGTTACCAGTGGTATTATCAGTAGACTGGACGGTTGAGTAAATGAGCCTAATGAAGGAAAGCAATAGAAAGGGTAATATGGATTCCCTAAAAACTCGTCCAGGATGATTGTATACCAATGGTGTGCAGTCAGCTCTTGACACACTCCTCCTGAGTGGGGGCCTTTCTGCTGCAGGTCGTGGAGCACCAGTGCTCACTGGGTCCCTGCATGAGCTCACTGCCACTCACTGTCATCTTTTCTTTATACAGGATGGAGGATGCAGCTGCCCAGGAGATGTCGCCAAAGCGTTTGGTAAGGACAGCATGTAGTGCCACCCCTTATAACCTGCCTATCTCCAGCAACGTCAGCAGTGATGCAGGAGTCAGTTTGACCCTGAGCGTGTAATCAGCAATAGGTTACATTTGTCCCTGTGGGTGACTCCAGTGAAATTAATACACCAGACATGAATTTGCTCTTTGGACCAGACAGTCCAAATTCTGCAGCACAAAGCATAGAACGGTCGAAGTCCTATTTAGAAACTATCTGCCAGGTGTGCATGGGATACAGCCACTGGGACAGTAATACAAAGAAAACTGATATGGGTTTCTTTGGAGTAGGGTTCAAAGATGCCTGTAACATGGCCAGATCTAGCTGACCTGGGCCTTGAGTGGACGGTGAGATGGTGGAATGTGTGTTGGACAGAAGAACAAAACAAAAAGGCAGGCCAAATCCTTGGAGATGTTCTTGAGATCAGCTGTCCACTTGAAGAGATGAGTTGTTATTTATACTGTATCCCCTAGAGCTGAGCAGATGTCTAAAACATCTAATCTAATCTAATCTAATCTGTTAATAATTAACAGATTTTGCTCTTATGCCAATAGCTTCAGTGAATTGCATGAGCTCTTGCTGACAGAATAGAGAATTTGATCTGTGAGTATTTTCCGTTGAGCATGAAAGTTACATTGCAGGGGGTGGTGGGTGTCAAGGTCAGGATTGTCACTTAGCCGTAACCTTGATGCAGCAGTGTATGTGAACTAGGTGCTAAACATGTCCTGGGCTGACAGGACATTTAAAGACACTCTCCCATCCGCCAAAATGCCAGACCCTTTGGAGATGTCACAGCAGGGTAATACCCGGAATACAGTGGGACAGCACAGTATCTCACTGGGATTTCAGGGTGGTACGATACAAGAGATAGCACATTATGATACAGTATGTCTGCATGACAGGAAGCTTTGCAAGTATGGAAAGCAGGGGCAGGCCTAAACTCAGATTACAGACCTGCCAAGAAAAACTCTGGGCCTCCTGGAGAGGTTGAAACCAAAATCTGTCTTCTGAGTTTGCAGACAGCTCCTGTTTTCAGACAGGTCAGATGACAAGGAAGACTTAATTAGAGAATGTTAAGCACAGCCGTGGAGTGATTGCTACCAGCAAGGAATCTGCTCAGTCACAGGATTTCACATCACCCTTGTGTTACCCAGTGGGTGATGTGACGTAGGGAATTAGATACTTCCAGTTGGGTGATTCTGACATAGCTGAACAGTGGCATCCACCCTCTTTGACAACAAGATTGTATTAAAAAAACACCCAACTTCTCCTCAGCCCAGCCCACTCTGACATCATGCCACCTGCAGCAAGGCCTTTGGTCTACCTGACTTTCTCTCGCTCCACATCTCACCCGGTTCTTGCTGGTGGTGTTGTCATTGGGAGCTTGTGAACTGAGATTGCAACCTCACTGCATTCCTAGCTGTCTGCACAGAAACCTGGCCCATGGAAAAGGTCTTTCTTCAACAAGAGCATTTGTAGGAGTTAGAACAACAGGAAACAACTGCCAAGTGTTTAAAATGTTTTCCTTTGTGATGTTTGTAGCAAGTCTGAAGGGTCCTTGTAGTCTCTTTGGGCTAACTGAACAGAACCTTGCTTGAAACGTGTGAAAGGACAGATTCTGGCCCTGCTGATTGTCAGGAGGTGCTGGGATTCACAGTGGTATGTGTTCGAAGGCTACCACAAGTTGTCCCTGGGACAGAGGAACATCGGAAAGCTGAGATTATACAGGCAGTAGTTCTACTCCAACAGTAGGCCAGACAGATCAGTCTGACCTGTGTGCCACAGGTACAGGACTGAAATGGATTGCCCTGAGGCAATAAACTTACCAGAATCTGGTTATGTATAATTGAGGTGGACACACTGTGGACATCTGACTAGCTGGAGCTGGGTGGGCATTTGTCAACGGTGGGTGGCAAAATAAGCTTCTAGATAACGTTATTACTATCAGTGTTTATGGAATGCTATTGAGGTGATTGGCTATGTGAGCCACGTAGAAGATATCCTCCATGCTCAGCATTTGCAAGCCAAAGCCTTGACACTGATACCGATTTGTCTAGCACAGACCTCTGTGCTTGCTGAGAGCCTCGGGGATGGGGTGGGGGTTGTTACATAAATATAATAAATAGCAGAGATCGGGTGATAAAACACACAGATGTACAGTTTCACCTGGGGATGGAGGCCTGGACAAAGCATGGACAAGAGACCCAAAGAGAACTTTTGGTTAAAGTGATTATGCTATCTGTTTTTGGTGGATCATTGTGAAGTCTTCATGAAAGGGATGTTGAGGTGTTCATTACAAATCAGTGACAAAGCAGCCATTTGAATCATAAAAAGTGTGAGAGAGTCCCAGATGTGAAGGTCAGCATTGACAGATGGCTAAAGATGTGACTGGAGGAGGCAACTTCATGGGAACAGGAGGAGTAGCGTGGATTGAGTGCAAGTGAAGAATTGTGAAGAACCATGAAGAAGATGCTGAGAAACTTTACATGTGGAAGGCGACACCACTGACTGGTGTCAGGAATCTGAGGCAGATTGGGCATTTTGACAGAGGGGGAGCAAGATAGAAGCCTATTTGAAAGGCAAGGAACTGAAGGTGGGGGACAAAAATGCCAGAAGACAGATGCTTTGGGAGACACTGCTGGAATTTTGGAACTGGTGGATGGGAACCTGGTATGGACTTGGTAAACTGAAGATGTTGCTGCCATCTGGGTATTGGCAATGATAATGGAAAAGATCTAGGTTGATCAGGAAGAAAAGAGGTGTTCTGATGCACGAATGAGAGCAAGTGTGAAAGAACTTTGTGTTGGGCTCTCAGATGGTTCACATAGCTGCACCCTTGGAAAGGCTGATAACATGAACACATTTCTCAGATTGCCCCAGGGAGGCACTATTGTCTCCTCTTTTAAAGATGAGAAGTCAAAGCACAAAAATACTAAGTTCAGTTGCCTGAGGTCACATATATTTTTGTGACACAGCCAGGAACAGAATGTGCCTTTTGAATCCTACGCCAGCATCTTTAACACAATACTGCTGTTCCTTACAGCAGTCGTGAGAAGAGATACAGGAGCAGGGAAGGAAAAGGAAGGAAAACGCATGTGGAAAAGTCAACTGGGGACATACACTGGTTCCAAAATATACCTGGCAGATCATACTGGCTTTTTTTCCCCTGTTTTCAATATCTGTGTGTGCAGACCTACTATTGCAAAGGCTCGCTGGCTCTGCTGAAGTACAGGTGAATGTTGATTCCAGGGCACACTGTGGTCCAGGCAAACTTACACTGCATCTGCCTGGAGGGCTGCCCAGGCTACAAATCCAGGCTGACTCCAGCTGAATATGTGCAGAGCCAATCTGGTTATCAGTTACTTGTATTATCAGGCATACAAAAGACATCTGAGGGACTCCATCCAGATTGAGCAGAACTGTGTGAGTGCTGCAAGACTGGGCTGGCATCAGCACACATATTCTGTAATGGCTTGAAAAAGAAGGCACTGTGAAATGTGAATGAGCAAAATCAGCCCAGATACAGCATAGGCCTCAAGGGGGAGGTCAGTGCATTGAAGTGGCATTGTGTAGAAAAAGGATGAGTCTAACAAACTCTGGGCAAGCTACTTGGGATGCTTGTATGCAACATACCCCATCACATCCTGTATTATCTAGGGGTTTGTTGCCAGGTGTTCCCAGTCCCCCACAACCTAAAACAATGACATGCTGGCACGCTATCTGCGTGCTGGGTGCACGAAAGGCTGCAGCTGGGTGTTGCAAACATCACCAACGTTTCTTGTCATACAAAAAAACATGCATAAGTAAAGAAAGACCATGCTAAAACCTACAGCCTCCTGGTTGGATATTAACTGGTGGAAACTTTCAGACATCTCTGCAACATTGAAGCAGGATGGAAAGTTCTGGAGAGCATTGGAAATGTATATTTAATATGGACTTGTCATTCCTGGAGCTGCAGGGCAGTAAGCATGTGTCAATGTTCAGATGTGCTGCGTCTGCTGTAACATAGCCCTCTCTTCTGGAAGCGCTTGATGAATTATGTTGTAGTTTGCAAAAGTTACTCAAGTTGGATGAGTTTCAATCCTGTAATTCAAACATATTTGCTTTCCTCCCAAAATACGCAGTTGAAAATAATAAATAGATATTTAAGTGCACAGGAACCAAAAGTCTGTGAATCTGAAGTGTAGGTTTAATGTGACTGTTTTGCATTAATGATTTGGAAACTGTGAGACCCACAACCAGAGACAGGACTAGAATTGGGGATCAGGGGATTGTATTGACAAGGCAAAGAGTCAAGAGTGTTCTTTGGCAGGCCTTTGACTTGTTTAAATGCCCTCTTTGAAACCTTGACACCAAATCCATCCCTCCTTCCTCATGTTTTCTTCCACCCATGAAGAAGACACCAACTAGATTTCCCAGGGTACTTATTTTTTTTGCAAAGGTGGCGCAAGATTGTGCCAGATAACAATAGGAGCTCCCCACCAGTAATTGAGACCGTCTTAAAGGATGAGTGTTCCCTTCGTTTTTGGCAGGTTAATAGTAGTATCAGACGTGAATCAAACTGAGGCTTTAAAACTCAGCCATCTGAAACAAGAGAGCTCAGGAAAAATCTGCCAGGTAGCTAGCATGATAGGACACCTGAATGGGTGCCTGGCTATAAATACTGCTTGTGATGTGCTCAGCAGTTTTGCACAAGCCTCATTTTTAATATCCCTTTACCATGGACATACTGTTCCTTTCAAACAACAACCAGGCATCGGGAGGTGAGGTCAGCAGAGCAGTTGGGTGCTCTGCTCCCAGGCATTGCTGCTGGGTCTGCTCTTTGGCAAAGGGGTAGAGGGAGGGAACTGGCACTTATAAATCAGTGCACACTCCACAGTTGTCATGTATTCTAAGATCAAAATACTCTCAAATTCAGGTTCGTCTACAGAGCTTTTAAACAGATGGCAGAAGCTGAGCAGATTTGATAGTGATTTCACTTACTTTTCAGATTCCAAGGTCCAGTGCTATTGCTTGGATAGTGACAGAGATCAGAGCGGACCCTAATGCCAGGCTTGCCTAGCCTGGGATCTCCCCAGAGTTTGGACATGTTCATAACGGGGTGGGGTTAATTCAGGCTCATCTGCTTTCTATGAAGTAAGGTCTATAGCCCTGTTCTTTTGCCAGTTCTGGGACGAAGCTGGGCAGAGGGGAGGCCTGTTCTGACACATGCACACTGAAGAAGCAGAGAGTCTGAACAGGAAAATGCTTTGTTTCAGGGATGGGTCACCACAGGCTCATAAAAGAGTAAGCGCCAAACTTTTCTAAGCATGACTAGCTATGCCAAAATATCACAGGAGGAGCTGCGGGTGGAATAGTTCCAGCCCAGCTGGAAATATTGGAAGTCACAGTAGAAAATCAAGAGTGATTCTAAAAACCTTCTTCCTGATCTTACTCCCAGTGGAACTGATTTCATGATTTGCAAAGCCAGGGGAGATGGACAGACTGAACAGGCATGATTGAGTATTCAGTGTTGTTATTCAGTATCTGGAACATATTTAAGAGGTGTAGCTATGGGTTAGACCTCCTTTGTGGAGCATGCCGAGAACCACAGAACCCAGGGGTGGTGGTCCTTGGCCTGGAGTTTTTAAACAACAGGAACCAAATACAGACCCATCCAGATCTCTTTGAGAAGGGATCACCCAGACCTACACTGAACACATATGGCTGATGGACTTGAAAAATTCATCATTTCATTAAAAAAATCTGCTTGTTTTATGTCAGTGTTGGGAGGCGTACATTGCATTCATGAGTATACCTTCCTTCAGGGTACATTCCCACTCACAGCTTGTAGCCTAGGAAGGTCTTGAAGTAGCAGCTGTCCTCTTCCCTGTACAGCATTAAGCAACAGGTCCCAGCCCTGTGATTAGGGCTTCTGAGTACTGCAGTCACAATAGTTAAGGAACTGTGCTCAGATACTATTATGAAGTAAAGGGTTAAAACTGAATTTGAAAATAAAGAGTGTGGGGTGGAGTAGAATAATCTGTATCTTTGTCATCACAACAGAAAATTATTCTTTCCATTTAAAATACCAAAGAAATACAATTCAGCATGTGTCAGTTCTTAAGTAAAGCATTTCTTCCAAGTTTGCTGCATCTATTACAGGAGGGGACTCTCTGTGCCAAACGATTTAGGGCTGGCTATTGTTTTTGGAGGCCACTGTGTTCTTGCTTTGTCTTTCACCTTCCCTGCTTTCTTATGTGTCACTTTGCTGATCACAGGAGCCGGTGCTGATTTTGTCATGCTTGGAGGAATGTTTGCAGGCCACGACCAGTGTGCTGGAGAGGTTATGGAAAAGAATGGCAAGAAGGTGAAACTCTTCTATGGAATGAGCTCTGATACAGCCATGAAGAAGCATGCAGGAGGGGTTGCTGAATACAGGTATGAATTCCATACAGGAGCAATTGCAGGGAGCCAGCCAGCCAGTAACTTCTGGAGCGGAATTGTGCAAAAGGCATCTGTTGGAAACAGGCCCATGCCTCTATTCCCATTTAGGAAGCTGTTACCAACACTTACGGCAGCAGATCCGAGGGAGGGATGACATCAAGGGGGAGACAGGGAGAAGGAGCTGGGGGTGGCTAGCTGAGAGCAACTGTGTTCACTTGATTGCAGCCAGTGCAGTGTGCTGTCACTGCAGCACTAACTGTGTGGTCTAGGAAGTTATTAAGCCCTGTTCTGACTTACGGGTCTCTTAGGACATGTATGAATTAAATGCTGGAACATGGCATACCAGGCTGCAGTTTCTAGCCCTCTGCTTGTCCAGGTTGGTTGTCCAGGTTGGTGTTGGGTTCCTGTCTGGCCCACATGCTCCCTTCTGTTTGCAAAAAGTGGGTGCCTGGTGAATTGGTGAAGCTCAGCCGGGGTTTCTCCAGTACAAAGTTGAGTTACAGCTGTTACACTAATGAGGGCCCAGGACCTCCAAAGCACTCTCAGTCACAGGCAGGAGCCCCAGCACTCCCTCCTGCGTTTGTTGGGCAGTTGTCTTAGGCATCAGAATCCTGCTGTACAGATTTTGCACCCTTTTTTGGGCAACAGAGCACCAGAGTAGCCCCAAATCATGCAGCATGTGGGAGCTTGGGTTTTGAGCTAAAATCCTCAGGGGAGAGGAAAGGAGGACAGGCTTTGCAAAGGAATCTCTTGTCCATTGCTATTGTACTCTGGAAAGTACCGAGAAGTTTGACTTTTTGAAAAAGCAGGTGACTCCAGAAAACCTCTGTGTCTTTTCTCCTGTAAGTGGCAGGTGTAGTCACTGCCTTTAGACAAGATGGTTCTCGCATACTTTGTTAGAGAATGTATCCTGTCTTGCAGTATACACTGGTTTATTGAGGGGTCCCTTTGGATTCTTCTCCTCTGCTGGGGTAGATTCAGACTCTGGTCCCATCTGGTAAACTACTGTTTGTAAGAGTCTCAGAGCCAGTGACCTTACCTACTGTTCCAGACATTCAGCGTTGATGGGTTTTTTTGGCCTCGTCTGCTACAACTACTCCAGCATGTGGGTTTTTCCCAATATGCCCAGCTGCTACCATGGGTAAGAGTTGCAGTGCTGTGAAGGTGGCAGCGCAGAATGTAAAGCAGAATGGGATCCACAAAACAACAGAGAATTCACACTTTGACACAGAGACATGCTGATAGGACCACAACAATCCCAGACATCATGCTAGATAGAAAGCATTTTTGATGCCACCTCCTGTCCTCCACCCTGACTCTGGGCTCTTGTGACAGTTTTTGTCTGCCACCTGAAGAGTTGAAATGCACCATAAAAATGTGCACTAGTTCACCTGGCACTTTAGAAAGCAGTGTCAACCACACCACTCAGCTTGGTGTCATCTGTAAACTTGCTAAGGGTGCACTTGATCCCACTGTGTATGTCACTGATGAAGTTACTAAATTATTATGAGCTCCTAGACTGCAATAATAATGGAGACTAAGGAAGGCTAGTGGTAGACATTGTGCAGGAGAGACCTGGAGACAAATGAAATCATTAGCTTTCCTGGTCTGGCAGAAAACCCAGGCTTATTAAAAGAGGAACCTATGTGAAAATGGGGAATCAGGGAGCTTGTGGACACTGCGCTTAACTGGTAGCCTCTGCCTACTAGACGCATTCTGGTTCAGTACTGCTTCCTGAGGAAGACTTCTGAAGAGAAGAAAATCGGCTGGACCTAGGGATGAGAGTTGATAGTAAAGAGTTTTTCAAGGGCAAAAAAGCTTGTGATGAGTTTTGGCAAGTTCCAAGAGCACTTGTTTTTGCAGGGAAAAAAAAAAAAAAAGATATTTTTTAACGAGCAAAAATACATAGTGAATACTGTAGTTTGAGGAGAACATATATGTCCTGGCACATTTTTAAAGCAAGGATTTTTCTGCATCTAATAGGATGAGAAGGAGACAGGGATACCTTTACCTTCTGCCTGAGGAGGATGTACATGTCTGTCTTGAATGGAGCATACCCTTCCTACTTTACCTGAGTCCATGTACCTCTTCCGGGGGCTCAGATCAGAAGCTAGCGAGCAATGTGCAAGGGATGGGGTTTTTTTTAATTTCGTATGGGGCTGCAGCTGTACCAGTTAAAAGCACCGCTATCTGCAGGATATCTGGCTACGCTGCGGACAGCCAGTGGATTGCTTAGGGGAGCAGCCCATGTGACTGGCTTTCCAAATGGCTGACCTGCAAGGCTCTTTTGGCACTGCAGGTTCAGTGTGCTTTTGCCTTCAAGCACAACTGTTTATTTGCAGAAGAAAGAGCTGCACGAGAGTCCATCTACATGAGACAAGCTGAAATGGTGCACCAGACAGATGTGCTGTGTAAGTCTGAGCTTTGATGCACTCTGGGTTCATATGCCAGTTCCCAGAAGCAGTGTACAGCTTCGGGGCTTTTGTTGTCCCCCCAGTGAATCTGGTTGTCATCAAAGCCTCTGAACAAATGGTCTGAGTGGACAGCATTAGTAATTATCTCATAAATTAAAAGTGGCAGCTGCCAGTTACACAGAGGTGCTGGCAACCTTTATCTGAACTACGATAACTTGCTGCCCTTTGCTATCCTGTGCTTGTGTCAGCTGGAGAGTGGGAAAGGCCTGATGCTGGTCAGGCATGTAGTTAATGGCAGCTCCCTGAGGGATCGCAGAGCAGCCCAAGCACGCTGCATGGATCTCAGGGCAGCATGGTCATTTAGGGCCTGGCCACCACAGAGCTGGTAAAAGTTGCAGGAAAAGTTTGAGAAAGCTTGCTGTACCAATGGGCCAGAGGACTAAGGCAGCTGTTAAATTCTGCTCCAGCTAGTTAGGTGTGCGTGTGATCTCCAGCAGGAGAATCAATTGACACTGGTCCCCCTTAAAAATGAGAGAAAGTGCAAGTATTATGTCTTGTAGACGTGAAGGATGTACAAAAGGCACTGTATTTGGCTCACTCTAGATAGACCCTTTCAATTCCTTATGGGCAATACTACACAAATTCTGCTCGATCCATAGCTGTATTTTAATTTGCAGCCTGATTTCAGAGTCCCCTGGGGATCAAGTTCTGAAACCTTCTCAGCAACAAGGGAGCAGAAGCACAATCTGAAATTTTTAGTCCCTGTTGAGATACTTTTTTGTGCCACTAATAGGTACCATAGAAGGAGTCCCCAGACTACTGCTAGCTACAACAGCTCCAAACATTAAATCTGTAAGCCTTGGCTGTTAACTGTGAAGGAGCTGATCTTGTTCACGTTGTAGGCACAACTCACAAGCTGGCTATCCATACCAACCTTGATCTTGGTCTTGCTTGGCCTGTCCCAGCATGATGAGTGTCACTGTGGTTTAATAGCAACTGTTAGTTATCCAGCACTGTAAAGTGCTGGGCATTGAAGGGATGATTGGAAACAGGGCAAGGCTTTGCTTTGTATCACTCGTGTAGGAAAAGTTAGAGGAAGTTTAGTCATTTACTAGTTTAGCTTATGGCACACTTGAACCAAAAGGGTCCTGACTCAGCATTTTAAATGATGTATACCCCAAACGGATCAAGTCAGTGGGGCTTCTTTATATGCGTTTAAAAAGCCCAGCTGAAAGTCTGTATCAGTGACCCCAATAAGCTGTTTTGTCTTTAAAAGAGCCTGAGCACTCACAAGGTGTTATTCAAGCAGTGGGGAGCTCAGTATGCTCAGCCCCCTGCAGAATCAGTCTACTTGTCACTTAACTTCGTCTTCTCAAAATTACACATTTTGGCTGGAGAACCTGAACCTCCAGTGAACAGTTAAATTGAAATTGACGGGTAAGGTGAGATGGCTGTAGCAGGGAATAAATTCATGAGAGTAATTGTTTCTGTAATGAGTACGTCAAGTTGATCCCATTTAATTTTGTATGGAATCTGTGTACCTGGTTTCATTACTTTCATGTCATTTATATATTGGTTTATTTTTACATTTTTACCTCCTTCCACGCGGAACATGGATCAGACCTGGGAATTTCTGAAAGGCAATTATTAAGTTTCTTTTATGGGAGAAAATGGCAAGCAGGAACAGAGACCACACGCACGCAGTATTGTTCAGTTAGAGCCAATTTGCTTTTGTTAACCCTTTTGAGATTTCACAGGTTTTGTGTGAACGCTGCAGTTCTGCTGTGGTCGCTCAGCAATTCACAGCTGCTACTAAGCTGAGTTTTGGCACTTTCTACTAACTGTAGGGTGGAATTTGGGCCACAAAGACAGAATAGCACCAGCAGCTGGCTGCTACTTACTGTCTTTTTCTGTATCCCAAATGATAGCCTGGAGGACCTGCCCCCAATTCCTGCCATTTCTCAAATACTCCACTTGTAAGCTTGCCTCATGCCAGGGCAGCCTGACCCCTTTGTCCCAGCCCACATTTTGCTGGGCTGACAGAGTGCCGTCACATGTGCTTCACCCCATCCACCGTGCCAGGATTCCCACCCACGGTGCACATCCCTCCATGCCAGCAGCAGGCTTGAGCTGGCCGGGAGTTATGGGGGGCACTGCAGATTGGATCCTGTGCAAAAAGTCTAAAGCAAGTAGTTCTCCCTTTCTATTCACCGTTCAGTGGTTAGCAAGAGACATAAAGTCTCTGCTGAGAGCATCTGAGCACACCTTTCCCAGCTGTTGGAAGTCCCAGTTGCTCCATCTTCACCTTTCTTTTCTGAGAAAGGCTTAGTTTCGGGTCATAAATCTGGGAGAGAGGTCAGAGCTGCAAATCCCTCAGCAGTTCCTGCTGACTTGCTTATGCAGCCCTCTGCCAAGTATGCCAGCTTTTGTGACACCCCTTGTAATCCATGCGTGCCTTGTGCGTGGGCATTTGTTGCTGGCATAACGGTCTCAACTTGGGATTTTTTACTTAGTTGCATTTATTGCCAATAAATACAAACTTCTAATCACTGTTAGGTTATTAAACAAACGCATAAGTAAACAACTTTCCTCCCCCTTTTCCAGGCTCCACTTAAGCCAGACACCTCTCTTCGCCCCTCCATCTCTCAGCTCCCTTACTTTCACCACAGGTCACACTTAGTCTGTCCCGATTCCTTCAGTGAGGAAGGAGGTGGCACAGGACGTCGTGGTTGTGTGTGTAATGGTATCTGTCCACCAGTCCTTCTCACTGTGCCTGCTCCATCATGGGTCACCCACAGGCCACAGTCTTTTTGTGGGTGGCCCTGCTTTGGCATGGGTCGCCCAGGGACTACAGTCCCTTTGGGAGTGCATGCCTTTGGCATGGAGCACCTCCTTTCCACAGTGCATCTCCAGCTGTATGTCTCCTCAGGCATGGCCAGGTGTGTCTCCTCCCCCCATGCCTGCTGCTGTTTCTTAAATACACTTGAGCAGAGGTGTCGTGCTCCCCTGACTGGCTGACGTTTTGGTGGCTTACACCGTCTTCGGAGCCAGGTGGAACCATCTCTGTGACTGGCATGAAGCAGATCATGGCCTTCTCCCACACAGGTCACGCCAGCAGCCCTTGCTACCCAAACTCTACCATATGTGCCCAACACAGCACTCATATGTGTAACAAATGGGTGCTCATATGTAAATGAACTAGGTGCTCGTGCATTAGCAAGTTGGGCAGTCATGCATGTACTAAACAGGGTGCTTGGGCATAAATTATTTGGGTGTGCATGCATGAACTAATTGCATGCTTATGCAAAAATTAATTGGGCATTCATGCATAAATTAATTGGGCACTCATGCATGAATTTATTCAGTGCTCACGCATGAACTGATTTGGCGCTCACACAAGAACGCAGCAAGCCCAGCAATTTATGACCTATATGGCACTCCTCTCCTGTGCAAGACACATACCAAAGAACTATTTGAATGTTAGTCCATTATGAACTCTTTCAACATCACCACAATCATAACGTACATCAGTTATAAACACCACTCTTCCTCCCTTTGGACCAGACAGTAGGGGTTAATACTGTAACAGTGGACTTACTAAAAGGTCCCTCCTCCATCCTGGGCACCACGTTACAGGAGTTAACATCACAGTCTGGTTACATACCTATCACAGACCCCACCCCTGGACCAGACTACTGTGGTTGAAAGTGCAACAATGTATGCATACACCTACTACAATTCTACCCACTCTCCCCTGGGAACCAGATGACCGGACTCATCCGCATGGTCCGGGCAACATGTTATTTGTAACAAACTTGGCCCCTTTCCCTTAGGGACTAGAGTATTGGGGTTAATGTTAACACAGCATGAATATCACAAACTTCACCCTCTCATCCCTGTGAACAAGACTTTGGAGGTTAGTATTGCAATAATCTGAGTACATGCTTATTACAAACTTCACACTTAGTTTCTGCAAAAGACGTAACCAAGAAAGCTCCCCACAGTTTGAATATGTGCCCATTACAAACTCCACCCCTTGCCCCTATGGACCCCTATCAAGGTTGACATCATCATAATCTGAATACTTGCTATAAATTTTAGGACTTGTCCCTTCAAAACAAACAACTAAGAACATAATGGCAGTTCAAGTTACTCACTGCGCTTTAGCATAAAAGCATATGATTAAGATTGGCCAAGCAAAAATTAACACCACTGTTGAAGGTACCAATAGCGTCATGAGTTCAGTAGCTGTAGGGTTTCATTTGCACCCAAAATGGGGGGTGTGTGTGTGAAGAATGATCACATGCAGCAGCGTGGGCATTTCCCCATTTGGGGAGTAAAATGACATACCAAACAGCTTTGCTGCCTTGGGGCTTGCTCCACAGCTATAACAGTGTTAACTGAGCTCTGACCTTTTTGCTGCACAGCTCTAGATTTCTGTCCCACTTCCATCCTATACTCCTCCTTTTCCTTCTGGAACATCCATTATTCCCAACATGTAGCGTGGGAGCACGGAGAATTTTCAGCCCTCTTTGACACTTTCTTTCAAGGATGAACATAGAACTGGACTCTGGGCATTTTCTCTGGAGCTAATCTCACACCTCTCTTCCAGCATGCTTCCCCCAGTAAGGCATCTATAGGTTATTCCTTGATCAACAGGACATCCCATCAACTTCTTAGCTGATAACAGAGGAGCAGTAGCAACTGTCTAGCTGTCAGGGCTTTGGGGCTGTGATGTTAGGTGTTCACCACTTTTGTAGGTTTTGGTCTCCAAAGCTGAAAGTGGCATCCCACAAGCTCCAGCTTCCTAACACCACCATAGCTGCTGCAGGGGCACCTCCCAGGGGCAGTGGCTGTGAGGGTCCCACGTTTCTGTAATTTTGCTCTGAAAAAAAAGCCCGCCAAACATTCATGCTCTCCAGATCTCTGCAGGTCTATTGAACCGCTGTAACTGGGGCTGCCTTTGTTTGCAATCAGCTCTCTGCTATCAAACCCCTGCAACTTAGGCCCCACATGATGCTCGAGCATGAATTAACAGGGCACTCATGTTTGAACTGATGGGAGCATCCATGCATAAATTAATCGACCTCTCATGCGTGAACTGAATGGGCAGTCATGCAGGAATGCAGTAAACCCTGCGCTTCTTGCCCAGTACAGCATGCAGAGCTCTTCAGTTGGCAGGCTCTGGTAGGTAAAATTCTTACAGGTTTCCCCAAATCCCAGACACGCACTGTCTCTCACAGTCTTGTGGGAAGCTCCCCAGAGGCCAAGCTGAACCTCCCAACTTTGACTGGAGGAGGTGGGCATGGCCGAAAACCAAGCTGCAGGATGGTAGCGTGACTACTTTTGTGTCGTTTTGTGGGCCAGGCCTTCTCTTTGGGCTAGCACTGGAGCTGAAAATAAAAGCCTGTGAACTCTGAGTAGCACAGGCCCTACAACGCGCCACTGAGCCCCGTGCAGTCTGCTAGGTGGCAGTGGTACATACATTTCCCATTGGCCACTTATTAGAGTATTTATTTAAGAGTTTCAAGAAAGAGTCAATTTCTCATCAGATGTAGGGAGATTAATCATGGTTCCTTATTCACATGGCATATTAACACTTCTCCTTCATTGTTTCCCTAGGGCTTTGACCTCACTTTTAAACTAACAGAATGAAATATAGCCAGGCTCACACTGAACGACCTCCACAAAGCCGCTGTTGCTGTTGTTAATGATTTGCAAATGGAGCCTCCAAACAGGCATGCCCTTTCTTTCTTGCACTATCCCCTAGACAACTTGTTTAAGGGAGAAGTAAATAAAACCACATTTAGAAAAATGACAGAACCCTGCTGCGATTTCTGCTTCCATTTGGTAGGGAAGAAGGAGAGCAATCCCCTCTCCCCCCCCGCATTTCTCTTAGACCCCCCCCTTCCCAAGGCCTATCTCTCCAAAGGAGCTAGCGTGCTGCGCAGAACAAGCTTGTTCTAAAGCCTAGTGAGATCTGCTGGTGACTGGGGAATCCTGCTGCAGGAGGAATTGAGGAGGAATTGCTGAGCATGAGGCTGGAGGGGAAGGAGTGAAAGTTATTTGCTTGGATTCTTCCATCATGTAACTCTCCAGATGTGCTTTTGGGAACAGTGCAGTCTCTGCTGGTGTGTGCCTGTACTTGACAGTATTCACAGCACTGCTATTTTTTCTGGCCTTTTTGCCTGGCTCTGAACTGTGCTAGCTCACCTTTTAGCTTCAGGGGACAGCTCTGCAGTGGGTTTCTATAACAAGTTTCCCACTCCAACTCTGTGGGCTCTGGAGAATCGGGCTGGTAGGAGACAGCCAGAGCATTTCCATCTGCATCTGGGCAGTGACATGGGACAGAGCCCAGGGGCTGTGAAGCCTCCGTAGAGCAGTGCTGAGTGGTGCCTGCTGAGAACCAGCTCCAACATTTCTGTAAGTTGCATGAGGCTGGCCGTTCCTTATCCTTTAAAGCTTGCAGCTCTCAAGGTCAAATTTACCTTCCAATAAACCTTGCTTGTAGGCTGATGGTGGAGGGGAGGAAGGGGAAGATTTGTAAATATGCTCACAGGATACTGGGACATCTACAAGATTTGTCTGCGTCTAGTTCCGAGTATTGGTGGTGACTGGAGTTGAGGCATTTCGGTGCTTGAGAGCACCAAGCAGCCACAGGCAAACGAGCAATAAAGCTGGGGGAAACGTCTGTAAACTGCAGCATGCAGGGTATCGAGCTCCACATTGCTCCAGTAAACACACTATTACGTTTTGCATCTAGACACAAATGCAGTAACCAATCTCTTCTCCAGGGCTTCGGAGGGCAGAACTGTGGAGGTACCGTACAGAGGGGACGTGGAACTCACCATCCTGGACATCCTTGGGGGGCTGCGCTCCACCTGCACCTACGTGGGAGCTGCCAAACTCAAGGAACTGAGCAGGAGAACGACGTTTATCCGGGTCACCCAGCAGCACAACCAGGTCTTCTCTTAGCCCATGACTGGGGAGCTGGAGAGAGAGGGGTGGGGGAGAGGAGCAGGCAGGGCTGCTGTTTTATATTGCTTCCTCCTCCATGTTGTGTGAGCAGCAAACTCTCCTCTCTCTCAGAATGGCAGTGTCATAGCCATTGGAGGGGCTATGGCTGGGATTTGGAAGGGGAAGGTCATGCTATTAACACAGCGCCATTGGTTCAAAACGCGCTAGCCTCATCTTTTATTGTTGTGCCTATTTTATTTTTTAATGAACATTTCTTCACTGTT
This sequence comes from Scopus umbretta, assembly GCA_013400535.1. NCBI lineage: Eukaryota > Metazoa > Chordata > Aves > Pelecaniformes > Scopidae > Scopus > Scopus umbretta. The sequence continues at coordinate 179,450 of VZTL01053026.1, read as the reverse complement.
TTTAACCCCCTCTGACAAATAGCTGCTGAAACCTCAATTAGCAAGGAAGTGGCTTGTACAGACATGGCTGTTAATGCCTGCACACATACGCACATTCCCTTTTTTAAGACTGACCTGTCAGCTACAGCTTCTGGCAGTGCACCCTCCAGAAGTTGCAGGCTGGGACAGAAAAAGATACAAGGAATTGCAGGGAGAAATTAAAAATCAAAAATCAAATTCTCTTTCTTCTGGCAAAAGAACGGATGTTTGTGGCACGGCTGCCAGCCTACAGAATGTCAGAGGTGGATGGTGGATGAGGCCTGGCTACTGGTGACTTCCTACTGTGATGATAAAAATGCCAGATCTCTTTCACCCTCACTTCACAGGGCTGGTACTGCCGTTCCTACTTACAGCTCCCTATTCAATGGACTTGCCTCTTCAGAGAAGCTGCCATTGAATGTAGCAAACCCCAAACCCGTGCTGTCCCTGCTACCCCATCTGTGGAGGTAATTCAGGAGAAAACTTCTCAGAGCTTGCCTGCTTTTTTGTGCATGCAGTTACTGAACTGCTTGGGTTCCTGCTTTTACCTGCTCTCTGTGAACGGATTTTTAAGACGTTGAAACTCGGCACCAGTAACCCCACCACGGGGAGGTTTCTCTGCAGCCCTCCCTGTTCCCTTGCCTGTTCATATCCATTTAGCAAAGACATAAAAATGCTGTGACATGCATTGCCTGTGGCCAGGTGACTGAGGCCAGAGGGGTCAAATTCACTTTTGGTTATTTGGTACCACTCCTCTGCAGTCCTTGGCACCATGAAAAGCAAAAGAGAGCTTTCAGCAGAACAGCCTGATTGCAAGACACTGGCAGGCTGAGACGGAGTTAAAGCATTTGCTCTAAAGGCAGTAATGAATGTTTAAGACTCTGGGTAACACTTTAATAAAGTGTAATGGCCCGCTAATTAATTGATAAATCACAATGAAATTTCTTTGGAAACACACATTGCATCCACATGAATACCACAGTAGCTCATTACGACAAGTGATATGAAAGTGAGCACCAATGAATTAATAATGCTTGGCCACTTACTTTAAAGTGCTGCTGAAATCGTAATACAGCTGATGTTACTTCAGTACTTCAGAGTCTTACTGTCCCCTCCTGCAGGTATCTGTAGAAAGAGGCAGGCTTCCTTTGAAAAGCAAAAGAAGCGATCTGTAGGAAGAGGAATAGCAAAGAGAAACTCTAGAATTAAACTCATATGCTGGACTGCTCAAAAAGCCATGCGCAAGGATCGGTATTGTCCGTGCTGAGGAGCAAATCTAGGCCACAGGCCGATCCCTGGTGATTTTGTAGTGTATTGTGCCCATTAGAAAAAGCACGGAATACCTTCCAAGTAGCCTGGTATTCTAAATGTCTTCCATTTAACATGCAGGACATACATAATTCTTAACTGTGCTATGACCCCTTCCTCTGCTTCGGAGGCGAGTTAGGGCCTCAGTGTGAGCACAGGTTATGCTTGTGCTGGCTTTAAGGACCACTTGCCCTGCCCGCATATCATAAAGGGACCCGAACGCAGATGAGAAGCAGGCCCTGTGAATAAAGGACCTGATCTCTCTTCCCTCTGGCCTGAAAGCATCATGTTAAGAAGGTGCCCGGCTTCTTTATCACAAACCCCACTCTTGCCTGCGCCAAGCCCAGAGTATTAGTAATACAGGCAGTGCTACCACGCTGCATCGGTATGGCCGCAGGAGGTCACCGGCCCTCTCTTTACGTGATGTGAAGGGCAGGTGTACAAAGGCAAATGAAGACCTCCGTGAGGAGCAGGGTTAGACCATCACGGCGCAGGCCTGACCACAGGTGTGTCTCCACGCTCGTGCCTTCATACGTGGGAAGTGCAGCAGTCTGCTGGTCTCACGCCTACTCTCGCTAGCGCTTCTCTACTTTTTTTAGCTACATTTCTAAATGGAATTTAAGAAATACGTATACATATATAAAAATATATATTTGTAAACATTTTTTTAAAAGATCATACGCACAGTGAACAGAGCAGCTTCATGACGTGTCTTTGGAACAGTTTCTTTTCCAACGGGGAGGCGCTGGGGACAAGCGGGGGCTGCCTCTCCACAAGCGTGGCAAGCTCGGAGCCTCCCCCCCAGGCAGGCCGCACACCAGCCAGCCAGCCAGCCTGGTCTGGGGCCACGCTTACCCCCGCTTTCCTTCCCCCTTCACACGTACCTCTGACTGACAGTGACTAATAGGAAAGGATGGGCATAGGCTGATCTGAAGTTGTCCCCCAAATTCTCCAGGCTGTGAATGACTTTGATGCCAAGAATAGTTACTGATAAAGCTTTCACTTCAGGTATTTGGTTTTTCTAAATAGCAGCTCTTACTGTGATTTTTGATAAGCAGCATGTTTTCTCTTTTCGGTTTCTCCTTCTCTCTCCAAAGTGCGTGGGACAGAGAAACCGGCTGCAGAAAGGCTGGACTGGTGGCATGTCTGCATCTCACCCGACATTAGTAGGCGGGTTTTGTTCAGGGGTAACCCTCAACTATGTTGCGCTCACCATTTCCACTGTACATGTCCAGCTCTCAGACAGGCTGGAAAATGGAGAAAAGATGGGCTCGAGCCCTCCTTTGACACCCAGTCCTCTGCTCTAGTAGTTGCCCTTATCTTCGCTTAGCCCCAGGTCCCATGCCCTGCTCAAGCCCGCTGCCGCTCTCGCAAGGAAGGCAGAGGGCGGAGAGGGAGCTGAGGGCACGCTATGCCTGGCAGGATGGTCCAAGCAGAGACCGCAACTCCTGATACATGTCCCGTGCCATTTGTGGATCTACCTCACCTGCACATTTAACCGGGTTGTCTGTTACTTGGTGTCCTTCTGTGGGAAGTGCCATTCCTAAGCCCTCAGTGGTGGGTGACTGTGCATAACCTGGTCTTCTTTAACCCTACCGCCCCAACCCCATCCTGTCTAGAGGAACACTGTGAATGTGATAATCTGTGTTGTAGGCCAAGGTCATGCCTGCTTCCCCCAGCCAGGCAACTGTTGAGCACCTCAGAGCGACGTGGCAGTTCGGCCCACTGGCTCTGCAGTGATTTAGTTTACGATACCAAAGACCTACAAGCAGGGGTGCTGAAAAGGGCGACGCTGCATCATTAAGCAGTCCCTGCTGAGCGTGTCCACCTCTGCCGTCTTGAAATGGCCACGCAGAACACCCCCACTGCTCCCAGTCCCATTCTGGAGTCGTCTCGCTGCAGCGTGTCGCAGGGTGGGCTGGCTGGCCTCCTACCCACGCAGCCTGGCTTACCTGAACGCTCCCTGGGGAGGCAGGTCTTGGCACAGCAGCAGCCTTGCTCACGCCCGAGTGACTACGTGGCGGCGGCGGAGCGCGCACGCGTAGATCTCGTCATAGGCGCGAGGCCAGCCTGCTGGAGGAGTGGGTCTTGAGCCAGCATCCTGCCAGATGCAAAACAAGCCACGCAGGTCTCCCTTCTCTGAAAGAAACAAGTGCACCACCCAGGTGCGTG
>VZTL01053026.1:150846-169179 GCA_013400535.1 Scopus umbretta | reverse complement strand
TTTTTTTTTTTTTTTTTAATAGCAGTTGCAAGTATTAACAGAATTTCACCGTTTCCTTTTTACTATTGGCAACACACTTTAAAGTAAAATGAATCTCTGCAGAGAGTGAATTTTCATGATAACCAACAGCTACGGTTCGCGCCGAGCCTGCTGCTTTTGTATTGCAATCTAAGTGAGCTCTACAAAGTTTCAACCATGAGATGCAGGAAATCCAAACTCGTCTGTAACATTGTACATCCCTACTCCGGAGCAGTAAAAGTGCTGCTTCTGGTCACATCAGTGTACCACACATATGCCAGCCCCATCCCTGAGTAAAAGGTGTGAAAGGTTTCTAAATGTTCCTTGATTTAGAGGGAAACGAGAGTAGTGATGTCACTTCCCCATGCCGAGAAAATGACGGGAACGACAGGTCAAACGAAGTGACAGCGGGACGAAGGAATTAAAGGAATAAAAAAAGGAGCGCGTGTGTGTGTGTCCCCTCCCGAGGTCTGCATCTTCGAGGGAAAGCGAGCCCAAGGGCAACGCACGAAATGGTAAAATAGGTCAACAGCAACTCTGGTTTGGGTCTCGACCAGAGGCCTCGAGGTAAGTGACATCAAACTCAAATTCCCCGTGATGTGGCCCAGACAAACTGAAACAATGCCTAAGTTAAACACGATAAGGAACAGTCATTTTATATATATAGATATATAGATAGATTAGATAGATAGACAGATAGATAGATTTTTTTTTTTTTTTTTTAGAAATCCCTATAAAGAGGTTCTCGTTTTATTTTTCTTTGCCCTGACTAATTTCTTGGTGATTGTATGCGTTTCGTTGTAAACTAAAGAGGCCTGCTACNAAGAAAGACCAAAGCTATTCAAACAGAACAAAATCAGGGGAAATGAGAAGTGGGTATGAGATCTAGCTAACACCGCACGGGTGAGTCTAAGTTGGCACGTGAAGTATTGCACATCCTACAAAAGCCAAAGCACGAAAAGGGACAATTGTTTGGAAAGAACCAGTTATTTCAGAATTCCTCAGTCTGAAATACAAGCACAGAACTAATACATTCCTATTGCTCCAAATGTATTTTTTTATTATTATTATTTCTTTTTTTAGTGTTAGTTGAATAGATCCAGTCAGTTTAATAGCCCCTGCTTCCTTATTAACCACAAATGTGTATGCGTATGGTTTCANAGGGGAAAAAAAAGACAAAAAAAGACAGAAAGAAAACTATCGTCAGTTACTATTGCAAAGCGGACGCCGCGCAGAAGCAGCGGCTACACCTCCTCCACCGGCTTCACTTCAGCATCTCGATGCCTGCGAGCGGTATTTTTGCGTGCGCCCGGGGATCGACGGTACTTCCCGGGCGTGGGGACTCGCTGCAAGGGATGCTCGGCACCGGGAGGAAGAGGCGAAATCCCCCCCTGCCCCCTTGCAAAGGACTTGGTCCCAGGGGGGATTTTTCTCTCCCCGGTGGGAGTCGGGAGTTGGGTCTCATCCGCGTGCCGACNTTTTTTTTTTTCCCGAGTACGCGTGAAGTATGGAAATAGTGGTACGACTGTGAACTAAAATCTGTAATTCTCCCTATTCCTTTACCATCAAAGCTTAAAAACAAAACAGGAAACAAAAAGAAACAATAAATTGCAAGTGCCCTGAGCAGAGTATATGGAAGATTAAGCAACTTCTCTGAGCAGAAATATTAGCAAATAAGCACTAACTAAGCAGTGTGACTGTGAGAAGAAACCCACTCAGCTATTTGGTAGCCCGCCGAGAGGTTAATAAAATTCAAGGAAATTCAAGAAAAGTTTCAAGCTATTTTAAACGTATTTCAACTTTTTGGTGCACCCCAGAATATGGTATAAAAACAATTAGTTCTGGTGTGAGCTAAATTTCAAGTAACAAGTAACAGAGTCAAAGCTGGGGTTTGGGGTTAACATTTCTTCTCTTAAATAAAAGCACTGTAATTTAGGGGAGAGGGAAAACAAGACTTTTAAATAAATTTGCTTTCTGTAGGTTACTGCGTTTCTAACGACGGACTTTTATTTCCTTTTCTCCCTACCAGTACAGCTTCTTCAAAACTACCTGAAGGATGCGAACTCGCCAACCAAAAACGACGACACGAACGCTTGCTCACGTCGGGCCCAAGCACAATCCCACTGAAATCAACGGGATCTTTCTAGTGGCAGCAACAGGCTTTAGCGCTCAGCCCCGAAGTACTTCATACTTGCACCTCCCCGAGGCTTGTGCAGGAGGCTGGGTGCACAGCACCTCAAAGGATCCGGCCCTCCCTGGGGAAAGAAAAGACTGAACGGCATGACAAAGCCCCCCCCCCCATCCTACTTGGTTTGTACCAAACTCTTGAAATCTCGCCTTTCCAATGGAAAACGATGCAATTAAAATAACAAATAATAATAATAATAAAATAACAATCGGTTTGTTTTCAAAACAAACAAACACCTTGCTTACGTATAGAAATGTTTCTTGTGGAAAACTCTCTCAGCAAGTCTGAAAAAAATTCTCAGAGCTGTCCCGGTAGGACCTGGTTCTGTGTGGCAGATATGGTAGAAAGACCAAAAATGAACTCTGAAAGGAACGTAACCCTATGAAATGGCCTAGAGCATAGGCAGGTTAGTGAGTAATTGCTACATTTGTTTATGCTCTTTCAGACCCCCCCGCCCCCCAACCCACAACATTATTAGGTAAAAACTGCAGGAATACCACACAAATGATAAACTCAAGATGTGCAAATTGCAAGATTCTTTAAAGTCCATCTTTTTCAAAAACACTGGACAATGATTTTTTTTTCTCTTTCCTTTTTCCTTTCTCTTATTTTTTTTTTTTTATTATCTGTCAGCTCGCATATGCCTTTAACTCTTTCTCAAGCATTAAAGTTTAAAAAGTGCCTCCTATTAAGTAGTCCGTTGTGGACAATGACTGTCACATACTAGTTCAATAATTCACATTCATCCCTTTGAAACCACATTAAAACTTTCAGCATCTTGCCTGTGAGGAAACTTTACATAGTTGCATGTAGTTACAGTGTTGAAGAGATTCGTTTGTTTGTTTGTTGTTGTTGCTTTCCAAGCAGATTAAAGTGAGATACAGTACGTACTGAGTGTTAGACCAGGATGCTCAGCAATAAAGTGTGAACAGCATTTTAAGTGCTTAAAGACATTCTAGGTTCATCTTCAACAGCGGATTCCTGTGTCACACCGAAATTTGAAAAAAGTGGCACCAGTTGTCCATAATCATGAACTAAAAACAGTACTAGAGTTAAAGACAAAGATTTGCAACCTAACTGCAAACGATGGATGCCTGTGATCTCAAAGGGGCAGTATGCCTCTACCTTGTGGAAGCAAATGTCAATGGCGTAACCCGGTTGATTTGTCTAACACTGCACAGAAACAGGAGTGAGCCTGAGCCAGGCGCATCCACAGAGCCGGCGGCCTCCTCGCGCACACCCACGCACACCCACGCGTGACATACACCTCTGCTACAGTTCCTTTCTCCTCACCTCCCCCCAAAAACCTAGAACAGGAACCAAACCAAAAAAGCAAAACAAACCCAAAAAAACGACGACGAAAAGAAAACAAAATCACAGCTGGACCCTGTCCTACACGAGGTGTTAGAAAACAGGAGCCATGACAACACATTCATTTCCACTAAGGGTGCGTGAAGCAGATACTGCCCCTTCCGTAGCTCTCGATAAACCTAGTCACTGACAAACACTTGTGGAAAAACATATGCACCAGTCTCCTGCATAATACCAGCTGCAACTATAACAACAAGGTTATAACATAAACCTAAAATAAGATGATAACATGTAAATACTGGGTTATTTAGTCTACAGTACAGTAATCTGGATAAAAATGACAGGGATAGCCTAATTTCCTTTCCCCAAACAACTTTTACTTTCCTACGTTGGATCGACCTTCAATGCAAATCTTAACCTCCTGAGGAATAAAAGAAGGCTTGGGAAGAGTCAAAGGTGGCTCCTCTTCTGATTTCTCTAGTTTTCGTGTTTCAGGGGCTGACCACCTCCTCTTCCTCGTTGCCGGGGGCTTGCTGGGTTCTGTTTTGGTGAGCAAAGGTGCTGCAGGCAATCCTATTTTGTCCGGAAACTTCAGTTCACCGTTCTCAGCTAACATCTGTGCGCTTCCCTGATTAATCCCGTTTTCCTGCTCCGCATACCTGTGTCTACTTCCAGCTAGACTGTCATTCTTTGAATGCTTCAGCAAGATACTAGCCGAGTCCATGGGCTGGCCCTTTTTAATAGAGCCGTTCTTCAGGTTCTTGAGCGTGAGCGATATGCAGACGTCCCCCACCGAGAGTTTGGAGCATGGCAAATCAAAGAGCTGGCTGGTTCTCTCGGGGCAGCAGGACGACCAGCCTTGTCCAAATACAAAAAAAGGGTACTCTACCAAGACTTCCACGCTGACCTGCAAAAAGACAGGGGATAACAGAGAGAGACAGACAGAGGGAGAGAGAGGGGAGAGCGTGAGATCACCCGTGTACCCTCTCACACGTGTGCGGCAGGCGGCGCGCGCCCCAGGGGAGAGGTATAAAGCTGGAATTGCAAAAACGCTGATCGGTTTCCGCAAAACCAGTACGTCGACCACCAGACTTCACGCCTGTCCTTGTCACACGGGTGCCAACGGTTCCTCTGATCTCAGCACTTCCTAGCACGATACTTCAGCGGGAAGTATCTTACCTTTATCCAGCCACTCAGGGAGGCGTAAGAGGCAAAACAGCTCTGGCATCCGGCAAACTCCATTCCCCACCATCCCCTTGTGGTATACCTAGAGGCTGTCATCCACACCTAAAGACACTTTCCAACCAGAAGACGGCTCAAGGGATGCTCTCAGTTCTGACACACACGATTTCCTAAATGATCATGGGAACGTCATCCTCACCTCTGCCCGAACAAGCGTATACTTACCAGCGTGAAACGGTTGAAGGCACGCTGATTTCCAGGGGAAGGCCATGAGTACGTACAGAGTTGCAGCTGCAGGAGCAGTGAGTGTGAACCGGCCGTCCCTCAGCAGTCCTGTTACCAGTCCAGTTTCCTCCCTTCTCACACCTGCTCTCCCACTCTGCTGTTGAGTTCACCTCCTGCACTCCCTCAGGGAAAGGAGGATCATCTCTCCTCCTCCTCCTGCAGTTCCTGCACTGTGCCCCCTTTCCCCTCCACTTCACCCCACTTGGTTATGAATCCTGTCTAACACATCTTACAGGGAGCTGCCATAGCCAGGAGAACAGACCAGCAACAGGTGCCCACTGCTCCTTGACCTTGCAAATGCTGGGCCTTGAGGTCCTGACGTGATAAAGCAGCCAAATATCAGCTGGTCTTTGCACGTGCCAGCAGTCCGGCGCCGGACTGCTTCCTGAGGGCAGGAAATTCTGATTAATACTTTTTAAAAATTTGGCACGTGTTTTTAACTTGCTGTGTGTAACAGCAATGAGGTCTGCAACTCTAAGAGAGTAGCTTATGCTGAAGTCAGATATCCACAGATACCCACTGCTCTGCTCCCAAGGTTCCCATGTCCTCTGGAACTCTTCTCAGGCATGGGGGGCAGGATCCTGCTCTGATGGTGTACCCCTGTTTGGTAGGGGCTAAAGGGCAGGAGAACACCTGAATACACGTGCTCATCTCATTTCTGAGCTATTCAGCAGGCACGGAGCATACCAGCTGCCTGGAGAGCTCTCCCTCTCCAGGAACATGGAGTCACTTGAAAGGAACATCCCAGCAGGCTTGCGAAACCACCTCTCACTCTTGGGAGCGAGTAACGCTGTCATACCGAGCATGGCTTTGTATCATTAAAAATACAGTTATACATTAAGGAATAGAAGCAGTTTGAGATGCACATTGCACTCCAGTGGTCAAATACCTTTGTTCAGAACAGTAAGTGTGAACCTTGGGATGAAGTTGCGTGTCCTGTCTCACAGAAGAGGTTGGACTCAATGACAGTATGGCACCCAGCAGCTCTGCCGCTTCCCTGCTAGGGCTGCTTACCCTTCAGAGATGCCCTCCCTGCAAGCAGGGCCCGAGGTAGCTCCTCTCACACTTCACTGGCTCCACATCCCTTTTGGGCAGGAAGACTTGATCAGGGATGTCCCAGAGATAGAGGAAACCAAAGATTCCCATCAGATGTTGACTGTGCCTCTGACTGGTTAAGCCCATGCCATGCACTAGCAGTCAACTGCAGTTATGAGACCATTGATTCTGTTGGAAAAACACTTATAAAGTCTATAAATACATGTTACCTACTTCTACAACTAGGCCAACAGATAACACTACATGCATTATCCTGCCACTCCACCTGCCTAACACAGTAAGCCACTGTACAAGGAATTTCAAAAGGAGCAGTTTAGAGGCACAGGATACTTCCCACTACGTCAACTTCTGTCATATTAAACCTCTTCCGACCAGAACTGTCTGCCAACAGTCAACTACACACATGGCACCAGTGGAAAGGGATCTGACTCTGGGCCTGGTTTATGTGCTGAACTATGGGCAAAGTGGAGTGAGGTAACCGTGAAAGTCCCATCCCTCCATGTCGTTGGATAGAAACACCCCAGAGCCAGAATGCCAGGATTTGCAGGAATATTTGCCCAGAGTTTTGGGATCCTATTCCATACATATGCATCTCAGTGATGGGAGATGTGGCGAATATCCAGTATCTCCCATGGACTTAAATGGAAACTGCTGTCTACACAGGGCTGTAGGCTTCTCTCCAGGCATGGATCATCTGGTGGACACAACTTTCTCCCTTATATTGCTATGTCTGTCCTCTTTCTTCCTGCCTGCCTGCCTGCTGTGGTTTTTTTTTTTTTCCTTTATTTTTCTACTTTCTCATCCTTGTCAAAAGCTATTTGTAACTGCAGGAATCATACATGTTTGTGTGCATCATCCTCACCGACATGCAAGTTCCTCTTGATATGAACATGCTTTCACCACATGGTTTTTTGTTTTTTTTTTTTTTTAATGTGGCATCCAAAACACTTGCTTGAACTGTCAGTCACTGAAACAAATCCCAGTACTGGTGGTGGTGATCATGAGTAACACCAAATAATAAAGATGGTGAAATGCCAGAATTTCCACAATCTGGTCACAGTGTGCATGCACTACTATCGATTTGAAATGGATTCCCTTGTGGATTCTCAAGCGCTGTTTTAGCTGGCTGCTTCTGGATTCAGCTAACTTGGGATTTAAGGTAACCATTCTCTACAAGCAATAGTAGTCAAAGACCTTTTAAGTGTGAAAGTTCACTTAAAAACACCCCTGCATAATTTTTTTCTGACCAACGCATTAAAACACACACACACACACACACAAATTAAAAGCTGCCTCCCCAGTATCTTGCTGTGATTATCTTAGGAGAAAAAGAAATTTGGAACTTGTTTTCCAACTACTAAGATGATAAAGCAAGAAACCAAAATGCTGGTCCCTCTTCAAGCACACTGAGGCTTTACTGCAAGCTACATTTGTATATCTGTATTTTAAGATTGATTAGTGAAAACACCCAAAACTCTTCAGTGCAGCCACTGAATATCTGCAATGTTCTATCACCCATTATAATTTTATTTCTCAGCCAAACTTGGTAGGTAAGGCAGGCAATTCGGACTGCTCAGAAAACTCTGGCTGGAGCTACAACACGGATGATAGGTGCTGGAAGATCTGATGCCCAGAAAATACCATTCCCATCATTCAGAAACACACCAACTTCAGTCTTGGGGCTTGCTGCTGCAACCAGCGTAACAAGCACTAAAGCAAAAGGTGCCTATTAAAAGCGGTTCATGTGAACTGTATTTTAATAAACGTAAACATACATTTTCCAGTTAAGTGGTTTTCTCCCCGATATTATTAAAATGTGATGAAACTACGAGTGGAAGGCTGGAAACAAAGCAAAGGCAGCAGTTCTGGAAACAACGTGCAAGTAAGCTGTGGAACTCTCTGCTGAAGGCCTTGCTGTGGGTGCCGAGAGTCCAAAAAACAACTGGGCGGATTTGTGGAATAGAAGCTCTCCCTCTTGCAGAGAGAAGTCTCTGCAGTGCCGCGCTCCCACACGACCTCCCCTGCTCAGAGACTTTGGGACTATACTAATGCTCCCACCACCCCAACCACCACCTGCCTTCATGGGAGTGGGTTTCCTTTAAGAGATTTATGGGACTGTAGGCAGCACCTTGTGCCACGGGGACTACTCGGCAGGACACGTGGTCTGGGTTGACACCTCCCCAGGGCTGCATCTAGCCTATCTTCAGTACACCATTATTACAACAAACACACCCAGGGCGTGAAGGTTAGGGGCTACTGCTCTCCACAGCCACGTGATCCCACCATTTCTCAGGAGAAGCCACCTCTGCCCACCAGACCACTGGCTGCCAAGCTTATCACATGAGCTCCTATCTGCTGCATGCCCAGAATTCAGTAACACAGACCACAGCCGCCTCATCACTCGGAGGAACTCAAGGAACTCTGAGGACTTACTGCCGCCATGACCAGGGGACACAGACACAGAGATCACATGAGGGGAAGGCTGGGAGAGTCTCCAGCTGCAGCAGCAAATTGAGCTAACATCTCTCTTTCTCTGTCTGTCACAGTGCCAAAGATAATGAAAAGGAGAGTGCAGAGTAAAAGAAAAAGTAACTGGTGTGTGTGCGTGCAGAGATGTAAGGGGAAAACTCAATTAGATGATGGTCTAAAAAAATATGCACTAAACTAAGCTAGTTATGGCTACTAACTAGATCCTTTAATGGGACTTTTCCATCTCTAGAATCTATGATTCTGGGTTTTTTTAAAAAGTAGAATTAAGAACTGTAGGTTCATCTTTTCTTTTTAAGCTATACTTTAGGAATGATTAGGAACTGAAACACAGGGATGAAAGCAAGCATTTCAGAGAACTTATTTTGCATCTCTTGTGTGTTTCGACCTTAACATCAACGGAGGTGAATTACTGGCTTCCGCTTGTTCCTGGCAGCAAAAGAAAAGACAGGTAATAAAGATGAAAGTGTTATTACAGGAATAATGTGTGGAATTGCAAAGAGATGCAGGTCCATAAGGTCTTTTCTTTTAGGCAACTTGAATGCAGAGGAATAACAGCTGGACTTTGGGTTCTCGTCCAGTTGATACTTGACTTCCTCCTAATCCAGCGCAGGGATGCTGTGAAATGGAAACCTAGCATCTCTCCAGGGCTAAGGCCAGTTAGTTCACTGAAAAGGCAGGTAGCTTTAGGTGGGTTAATTTTCCTCTAGGCTTCCATACCTGGAAAAGGGTTGGATTTTCCAGGTGATTGGAAGACTGGGAAAGGAGGGAGGATGACCTCTTTCTGCCCCCGTGCTGTGCTGGGGAAGGGCAGCTGTGGGCTTGCAGTATACAATAGAAGCTGCATGGTGCCTCCCTGTTTACATTACAGTTGTATATGCTCAGCTAAAAATAATCTCCTACCTCTGTCCCTCAGTTAGTGAGAAAATTAGGCAATGTTTGCACAGAGTCTGAAAACACAAATTCATCAATATTATAATGACTTCCCAGAGATCCCTGGGAGGAGTACGTAAGCGAGCCAAAGCTAATGATAACAACGCTATTTTTGTATGGCGCTTACTCTTTACAACTTACACTCCCTTGGTAATACCGCTCGAAAAGCTCCCTCCTTCCAGAAGCACGTATGTAACTGAAACTTAATTGTAATAAAATACTTTGCGGAGCTACGCTACACACGCAGATATATCCCCACTGTACTCCGGAGTCAGGATATATTGAAGTGCAGCAGCACCACAGAGCCACTGCTCAAAGCAGTGCGACTAAATACTGTTCTTTCAACGAGAAGACTAAGCCCTCTTCACTCAGGCAATTTTCTAAGGAGTAATGACTGCCGCGTGCCTGCTAATAAGGCTAAATGCTGTCACATAGCCATGTCGGGCTGCGGGTGAGGTCTCCAGGGACTTCGAGCACGTAGAAACGATCTCTCTCTCTCAACCCAGGCAAGGGAAAACCGGCAGAGCTGTCCCCGCTATGCAGGGACACGGCTGATCTGGGAAGAGGCCCAAGTCCTGGAATCGGCAGGAAACCTAAATTAAACCCCCGTTTCTAATCATATCTCTACGTAACTCGCCCTCCATTCTGGAAGCATCCCCGGTGGGAAACACAGCTGGGGAATATTTTGGCTGCGATGATGTCAGCCTGCTCCTGATAGGCTTCTCCGTAAGGTGACACTTTGCTGGGTGAGACCCGTGTGCCGGGCCCTGGATTTTTACAGCCTCAGACTTGCTTTCTGCCAGAGGATGGCACTCCACCCCCTACAAAGGCACTCTTCCCGGCACCCAGGACTACAACACACCGCCTGTGTTGACAGGTCTGTGAACGCGACATGACACAAATGCTACCTGCTAATTTGTACCTCTTCTGCTGGTGCAGAGACGGGTGGCCTGGCTGCAGGGAGAGAAAGGAGAGCAAGACGAAAATCGCAGATGGGAGATTGCTACTTTTGAAATCTCGCTATTCAAGGCACCAAAACTGGTCCTGATCCAAGGACGGTTCCTCTAATCATGAAGCCCAAGATGCACCAAAATACAGTTGAGCAATGGGGAAAAAATCATGTCTTTACACTGAAAGCACCAGAGGCCCAACTTCTATCAGCTGTGCAGATGCACGTGCAAACATGAACAAAACCACACAGGGCATCTGCATGTTTGACGTGAGAAAGAGGACGTCCTATGTAGCGATTTACCATGTATGCGCAATTGGAAGACGAGCCACAGACTGCTGCGACTGTAAGGAATTTTTCACGTGATCTGCTCCTCGGTGCCGTCACCGTTTGTTTTTCTTCTCCATACTGTCAGCCTGAGGTGCTTTGCTACATGTGTCCACATCCAGCTCCTCTCTCCCTCTCTCTCATTCTGGTTCTCCAGCACTGAGGGTGCAGCATCAGACTTGCAGATGCTGCAGTTCACAGCGGTCAAACCACGCCAAAAAGATTTGCAACAAGAGTATTTAAAATGAGTCCCTCTATGAAACAAAATGCTACCCAGTATATCTGAACTGCTCCAGCCTCAACACAGCAGAATCTAAACCACTCAGAAAATGGACAGCATCAGGATAACGCTTTATGATCAGTATTTACTCCTTCTCAACCTAAAAATACCTTTGGGAAGTTACAGGGTTTCTTCCTACATGGTGAACCAACAAGAAACAAAGGTCAGCAGCACAGTCTGCCCAGTCACCTAGATTTCCAAACTTCCCTTGTACACACAGTTTATGTGAGCCGTGCAGTGTTTAAACCACCCGCAACCGAAGCCTTAGTAAAACTCTGTAGTGCATTTCAGTAACTTACGTGTGTGATGGAGCCATTCCCAAGCAGCTCCAAGTTTTCAAGCCGTGGAAATTTACTGCCTTGTGCCGTACCTATCTCTCAAGGGTAGGATTTGAGCTGGATCTAACCTGAGCTCTCTGGTGTGGAAGGTAAAAATCAACTATCAAAATGCAAAATAAATCCTCTTGTACTGCTTACACCATTTTATGTTTTAATCAAAACCCAGAAGATCGTGTAATTCTTCCTGTGGTTACGCCAGCTATAAGAAAGACTCGGTTTATATCCAAGAGACTACTTTTATCATCAGTGTGGCCCTGATGGCTCCCCTGGCACAACGAAGGGGATGATTTTTGGAGTTGGCCCCACAGATGGATGTGAACGATGAAGAACCAACCTCACGCGGACCCAAAGCGACTGAGGGGTGCTGAGGAAAGCCGCACCTGGGGGGCCACAGCGTGCGCCCCAGTCCACCCCCTGCCCCCCCACCATGCATTGCCATTACCTGTGCTCGATGTTCCCCAACCGCAAACTGTATCACGGCAATGCCTGGGCTATGGCTGTCTTCAATCCTCTCCACAGTGCTGGAGTCTATTTTCAGGTCGTTGCTAATTTCCGCGCTCTGTATGAAGTCTTCTGTTTTCAAGTCCTCTACTTTCTTCAGCTCCCCGTTGGCCAACTGAATGATCGACCCCTTCATGAAGTAGGGGGGCAGTGTGGGAGGCGCGGCGGCAGGGGAAGCGATGGACTGCACCACGGGCAGGTGGATCTGTGCCTGCACCATGGTGGCCTGGTAGGCAGGCTGGGTGGTGAGGGGCTCCGCGCTGAAATTCTCGCTTTTGGGGACGGCGGTGGTGACGAATGTGTGAGGCACTGCTGCAAACTGGGGAGACGACGTGACGATCGCAGGCGCGACTCCTGACGGCTCGACATCCGCGCCGCCAACTGGTATCAGCAGGGACTGGGTGCCAGGGATCACCAGGTGCTGTGGCAGGCTGCTGGGGTACCCGATGGCTTGCTGCTGACCGCTCAGGTAGCCGATCACCGGTGGCTGGGTCCCGGCGTAGAAGGCTGTTGCCGGCAGCCCCACGGGGAGTTGCTCGGAGGCGCTGTGGGTGGTCTGAATGACGGTGTGAGGGGACAGCGTGGCCACTGCTTTCACCCCCTCATGGCCCAGAGCCTGCTGTGGAGACAAGGCGTAGGACCGGTGGGCTGGCTTTCCTAAGTGCAAGCTTCCCTTGTCGTTGAGGGCCGAGGGAGAGGTCTCACGGTTGGTGGCCTGCTGTACCTCCATGTCTGCCGTAGGCGTGCTGCTGTTGGGGACCACCATGATGGAGGCTCGGACACCTGAGGAATCCCGCGTGCCATACTCCGCGGGACTCGAGTGGACCACCACGTGCCTGGTCTCATAATGATGGGGGGCTGGTTTATTGCCTGCTTTGACTAGACCCATGTCGGCAGAGGGCGAAATGCCGTACCTCCGGCTCTTCTCTATCTCACCATTCAGCACCTCCTTGGCCTGCATTGCCTGCAGCCGGCTGCTCTCAGGCTTCTTGGGGGGATCCCTGGTGACGAAGTGGCCCCCCGAGTCGGTATACTGCACCACCACTTGGGAGGAAGGGCCGAGGGTGAGGGTGTGCGGGATCACTGTCTGATGGGGATGCAGGGGGACCGGGATGGTTGGAGGAGAGACGTTTCTGACAGTGCTCTGGGAAGAGCTGGAAATGTGGACGTACTGGTTCTGCTGGGTGGGTGGAGGAGACCCAGCGGCGATCAGTCCAGGCGTCCTGACCAGGTGCGGCTCACCTTTGTGGCCCTGCTGGCTTAAGCCGCTCATGCTGGCCAGCAAAGTGGAATAAGCCTCCAGCTGGGAGCGCTGGGATGGAGTGGTCGCAACAGCCGTGGCTGCCGCTACGGCGCTTGTCGCAGAATTGGCCGTTGGGGAAATCAGCTGCGAGGGGATGAATCCGGTGTACGATCCACTGTACTGAGGCCCGACAAACTGGAAGGTGTGCTGTAGGTGTGTGTACTGCACGGGGGAAACAGGGGTCCCTGACTGGGAGAGGGCGGGCGAGTACACCGTGGGAAGAGTGGTGGAGGCTGGAACGGACCTGGGTGCACTCGGCGGGGAGTAGTCCAGCCCTGCAGACAGCGACTTGTGCAAACCCTGCTGCAAGCCCGCCTCCACCGATGATGTCCCCCCGGGCCGGTGCCGGCCCCCCAGGCCGCTCTGGCTGCCGGGTGTGCTGGGGAGCCATGCTAGGTTATCCGCACGGTGGTTTTCGTTTGGCAGGACTGGCTTCACCTCCGAAGGCAGGCTGGTGGCAGGGATTTCTCGCTTCTTAGGTGGCAGGCATTCATTGCTCCGCTCTTGGTTGGATTTCATCTTTCGCCGTCCCCCCTCCACTGTGCTTGCTTCACTGTCTGGCTGGCTCTGATTTCAGTCTGATAAACGGAAAGTCACATTTGATTTCTGCAAGGGATCCAGTGACTTCATGAGGAATCATCTCCCCGTGAGCACGATTCTCTGACGGCTCCTCTGGATTCTGCAACGAGAGGGTAGGCAAGGGAGGGGGGAGTCACACCGTCAGCGGTGGGAAATGAGAACAAATGAGCAGACACCCCAAAACAGCAAGCAAGTAAAAGAAAAACCTCTGGAAAAAATAAAACCAGTCAGGCAATCTCGTGTCAAGGAGCAGTTGACAGCTGCACTGTAAACAGCAGTGGAAATCCTAAGCACGTCTGCTAATGCATCACAAAAGACATTAAAACTTTAGGCAGATTGGAAACTCTCTGGCCATAACTTGCCACATTTAGCAGTGGTCACTTATTTCCCAAGGCTCACTTTCTCCTCCCTCTGGGAAAACCCTCCATGTCTCTAAGGTGCCTGGCTTGCTCTTCCAGCCTCTCCTTCCCCTGCAACGACTATGTTACCTTCACCCTGCTGTGTCCTAAAAAGCATGGGAGCGTGGCAGGGAGCCCTGAGGAACATGCACACACAAAATATTTACATTAGCAACAAGTAGCTATTAGTGGTGCGGAGAGAAGGTGGTGGGTCGCTCCTGAACCCTTGAACCCCAGAGTCACCCGCAGGGGGACTTCACAACACACTGGACAGGGCTGTGGAGGCAGCAGCTGCTCCCGTTTCCCTCCCTGCCATGCCACGGCTCCTTACAGGCACACGTGCCCTTCATCTACCAGTCTGGCAATGAACCTTGGCCATGCGATCTGTTTACAGCAGCAGCCCACAGCCAGGCTGGCTCTGAGCCAGGTTTTTAACGTGTGGGGTTTTTTCCCCACTCCCCGGCGCTTTGAACTCCTTTTGCTACTGATACCTCATGCTCAGGTGCCTGGACAGGGCTCCACGCTGGGAGATGCCCCCCATCGCACACAGGTCTACCAGAGACAGATGCCGGCACCATCTCCATCTCCATCTCCATTGGGATCCAGTTCTCCTGTTTCTTAGTGACTGCCAGACTGGGAAGACTGCGGGCACTGCACTTGCGGCTACAGCCACGCGTCCGAACCCCGAGCAAACTCAGCCCTGGGGATGCCTCACTAGGACAGCTTGGAAAAGCACATTTGGGTTTCCCGATCCAAACCAGAAGCTCCCACCACTGTGAAAACTCCCGATTTTATATGGGGCTAATTTTGCTACTGGAGCAAACCAGTTGCTTTCTCTGCTCTGCATCACTTAAGTCAGTGACTTCAGCCACCCAAAGGCAGCAAAGTCAACAAAGTCTTCCTAACTCTTTCAGTATCTGCTAAGGGAAATACCATAACTAAATCATATTATGCTTTGGAAAAAAGCAAAAGGAGCTGGCAGTCTCCCCCTGCCTTCCTGCCCTACCTTGACCCATAACAAAGTTTATGGAGAGTGAAACTCTTCCCCAGTCCCTGTCCAGCCAACGCTTGGCATCTGCATTTCTGGCTGTTTTGAAAGACATGCAAGAATGGGGGCTGAGAAACCGTGCACCTCACGCAACCGGCATCCTAACAAGAAAAGCGTGCATTACATGAAAGAAAAGTGGAGAGAAAGAATTAAGAGTGGATGTGAAAGAAGATGGAAATAGGTTATAGCCCACTTTAAAGTGAATGCTGAACAGCAGTAATGATACTTATGGCAAGTAATACTCCTTTGGGGGATTTCTTTCCCTGCTGCCTCGCTTCTAATGAACAATAAGCCTGATGTTTATATGCGTATGCAGTATTTTGAAGACATACTAGACTAAGATTAAACCTATCTTTAAGAGCGCTCTTTACGTTTACAGTCCTCCAAGCTGCCGTAAGCCTGCAGGAAAAGTCCAAACATTCTAATGGTTTGATACAATCGGTCTTCATATTGTTGTTTTAACATTGATAAACAGTAATGAAACACAAAGAGCCACAGAGCCGGGGCAGGGTAAAGCCCTGTTTCAGGACAGATTCCCTGGCTTTGAGGCAAGAGGGAGGAGGAAAGGACTCAGGGCAGCTTCAAAAGAGCAAGGGCCAGCAACGCCTTTGAGCATGGTGGCTCAGGGGCAGCGGCACCTGCCGAGCGGTGGCTCGGCACCGCCACCCCGACCTGCCCCGACCCGCCGGCACCGCCGCCTCGGCGCTGCGACCGCAGCCGGGCGAGGGCAGCCAGGAGACAGGGCCCCCGCCGTATCAGCACGGGTCTTCCCCCTCCTCCTAGCAGTTGCTCAGCGCATCTTGGCAACAGCTAAAATTATTATATTACACATGACTTACAGATTTTTATTTTTAAGTTTGACTAAAAATAAAATCGCCAAGCTCGTATTTGCGCAGTCATCCTTGGTTAACTTTAGCTCACTGTAGCCTTCTGCCCTGGGCAGTCGGCTTTGGCAGGTAAGTCGGCAGCTCCCGGCCGAGTCAGCTGCCTGGGGACGCTGTGGGGGGGACGACCTCGACGCGGGGTGCTCATCCCGCTCCCCCTGCCACGGGGAGATCGCGGTGGGCTGGGACCGTCCTTCCATCTCTCGTGGAGCTGGACATGAGCTGCAAATGCAGAATTTAAATACACTCCCATGGGGAACAGCTGGGAGCAGAGGGCTGGCCCCTCTGCCTGCAACAGAGCAGGGAGCTTGTACATGGGACTGAATAGGGCCAGTCTCTTTTGCTGTGACAGACAAACCAGGCTCCCCCAAACTAGTTGTTCCAAAAGCTCGAGGCATCTGGGTTCAGCTTCTCTGCATCAAAAGTACTACTACGAAGCTGTATGAGACCTGGTGAAGTTTCACTCTGCAGGAGCTGAAGCAAAGGTCTTGTCCTGCTAAATAGCATTGAATCACGATAACATCCTTCAAAAATACCAAATACTAAATCTTTTGGGGCTTTTTCCTTTTTTTTTTTTTTTGTGTGTATGTAAATCTTTCATATGGCTGACTTCATCATCACTGTTGACAGAAGGGCTGCCCAAAATCCCCTGGAGAGCACAGGAGGAATGAACAAGCTTAACAGAGACAAGGGATGAGACAGCCGTAGAGCGATGAAGACTGCCCCACTTTTCCAAGCCCAAGTACTTCATGGTAAGACTTTGAACTCTGACAGACACAGGACTGGATTTGCAGAAATGCTAATGTGCAGCATAAAACAGCCTACTCGTACTTCAAGACTTACAATTCAAATGGTAACTTTTCAGCATAATTCAAGTTCCAGCAACAGCAAAGATAAGACAGCACTGATTTTGCTCAGGAAGCAATGAAAGGGAGACAACCCAAACAGAGCGTCTCAAAGGCAAGAGGTACAAGACCTGGTTAAACTGTTCTTTGCTGGCTGTCCTAGAAAGACGAACGCCTTCTGACATGTGGCACACAGTTTGCTGTTTGTACGCTTTTTTTTTTTTTTTTTTGGATCGAAGTCATTTTTCTGACTCAAGATTTCCCTTCTCTTTAACTTCAGAGCTGTTGATCATGATTTGTGAGATAAGCAAACAGGCAGCAAACACCAGGTGACTTCTTGCTCCTGCTTCGTGTGTGTGTGTGTGTCACACGAGTGCGTGCGTGCGTGCACGCCTGTGTAATTATGGCTGAGAAGGTAAAGGGGACAAAGAGATCAGGGACAGCAGCTGGACTTCGGTATCTCTGGCAGCGAGTACACACGGAACATTGCTAAAATGTCTGGACAGCCAGTGTCCGCTGGCAGCCTGCCCACACTCAAATTCCTGGAAAGGCTTAAGGCAGAAAAATAATCGCTTGGAGGAGTCACCATCTGGGCTTGCTCTGGTCCCAAAGGGATTGCTCACTGGAGCTCAGGATGTGCATTTTTCATGCAAAACTCCAGCGTCTCTCTGCAACGCACTTTAAACCTCGCTATGTCTCCCCAAACAGTATTTTTCTATTTATTTCCTCTAATAAATTTAAAACTCATGAGAAGATACTGGGTTATAGCTTGAGGGTCTGACCTCCTTTATTTATCCAGAGTTCACTGCAGCAAAGGTAAAACCAGCAACACAAGCCTCCGTCCACACCGAAACATAGGCTGTGTCCCACCACCCAGGACTGAGTCAGAGGGTGCAGAGAAGTTGGGTCCAGACTCTCAAAGCACCACAGCACCTGGCTACGCAAATGGTGTGACTTTCACCGTCTTCAGAAATCAGGCATTTTTTGCAGTCCCATGATGTAGCCAACGTCATTTTTAGGTCTCTCAACCACCTTCAAAAACCTGGTCCCTGACCTTTCTGCAGCTGTGAATAAACTCACACCAACATTTGCCACTAGGAGCAAGGGCTGGGACCACCCGCTTGTTTGCCTTATTGCATGGAGCAACCACCCTTGGCGGGCAGCCGTCAGCTTCCAACTTCAGGGATGTTCACTTCAAACCAGTTGCTTATTGTCAAAAGGCTCCTCTGATCCCAAACTATAATAAGATGCAGATTATTACGATTTTTTAACTTGTACCTTCTGGCTCCAGGTATGTGACCAGTGATTTCTCCTATTTATGCATGCAATAAAAAAACTGGGTCTCTCCTCTGTCAAACACCATTGCCATGCCTGGCAAGTAGACATCAATGCAATATTCAAAGTACACCAAAAAAAAAAAA
>VZTL01053026.1:98193-150824 GCA_013400535.1 Scopus umbretta | reverse complement strand
AAAAAAAAAATCCTTTGAATCAAGCTTGAAACACGGCTCTTTATGTCTGGGGTGTTACTAGGCAGAAGCAGCAGCACAGTCTGATGCTCCTGCCTCAAATTGCCTGCCCATCCCATCCCGATAGGATGAGTGGGTAATTTCTGCAGCGCTGGAAATCAGTGGGAAGGGAGGGCAATTCGTCCCACCTCTCCCCTCCCTTCCGAGGAGGCAGGCATCTTGCAGAATCAGATTCGGAGAGATTAAAAGACAGACACATCACAGAGGGCTCCGCAACTGCATTCTGGCTCTCAGATCTACATGCCAGCTCTCCCCCCCTGCTCTACACCCTGCCCGCTGCCAGCTACATATTCATAGTTGTAACTGCTACAGATTTCATTAGCCTTGCCATGTGCAGCTCAGCGCATGCCAACAATAGCTATAGCAGTTTATTGTCCAATCCAACCAGTTTTCACAGCACTCTGGCAGATTTCCCAGAAGAGCCAACTGCAGAGATCCATCAATAAGAAACATGAAAACCTCTAATAAAATTTGAAATTCTCCTCCCAAAACGAAAAGATTCCTGATCAGCACCGTATCTGCAAGACAGATTGTCCACTGCAGTACTAGCTCTTAACATACTTCTGGGAATCTGCCACAGCAAATTACTACAGGTTTCTGCAGAGCGAGTAGCTATTCTGCATGACCCTCCTCTCCTTGGTCACATCGGACAGCCTCCATGCAATACAAACAGCAAGTGATACGACCAAACCTCAGTGAGCAAATCACTGGATGTCAGATGCCCAATGGCTTGACATTCCCATGAAATTTTATGACGCAAGTATGTAGGCACCACCATTGAGAGAGGAAGATTTAGGAGGGAAAAATAGTGTAAGATACACTCCAGAAAGGACAGACAGATGATGGAGTTCCAGGACAGCCACTCACTCGCTGACATTCAGGAATGCAGGCAATACAAAGAAATAATCAGAAAGATACTCTACTGGTTAACTACCCATTTCTTCTACTTAGCTCCTGAATTTTGAGGATAAGTGGAGATCTGCATGTTCTGAGCAGGGCACATGCCTCCTCTAGTCCTGTTTTACTACAGTTACACTATGGTTAGGTACACATAGTTATTTTGTGTGGTGGGTGCTGGTGAGCTCCACAAGAATACTGCGTTAGTATTAGCTTACATTTCAGTTAGGCTAACTGCTGAATTAATGACATCTGAATTAACTTTCAGAAGTTTGCAGGTTTCTGCCATCAGTTCATCTGGGTGCCATCACCTGGTTCTACAACAGGAAAGCTGCCCGTATTTTCCATATCTGTAAAACTCATGCCATGCTCTGGATGCCCAGCATACCTTTCTGTGCACACGTACAGCGATGCAGCTACACGTAGGCCTTGTAGGACTGCAAGCGTCATGGGTGATCTGCGTAGATTCACAGCTGCCCAGTCATTTATTCCATGGTTTTTTACAAAAAAAAGGAGACCCCTCCTCTTCCAGCATGCTTTGCAGACAGGTGGTACCACAGAGCGCAGCACAAGACACCAGGCAGGCAGGCTGGAAGCAAGGAAGCATTTGCTCCAAGAGCTGCAAGCTGACCCTGCAGCAGGGCTGCCGTCGGAGGACTGGGTGCGTGGGCTGTCCCGCCATCCTCCCAGCCCACCCCGTGGGCAGCGCCCTCGCTCCCCGGCACAGAAATCCCCTGTGTCGCAGTGCCAAAACCAGGCACTCAGATATCATGAGTCAGGCCCCACTTCTTGCCCCTGAAACACACGATACTGGTTTACAAATAGAAGACTTCTTAGAATTGTAATGGCGGAGGTTATTTGCTTTTTTATTATTTTTTCTTTTAACTTGCCCTTCTGCTGCGTGAGGCCTTTCAGGCTTGAGGTCTCTAGCTTTTCCCTGCAAGCCACAAGACCAGAAACCTACTATTTTAGCTAAAAGTAGAATTTCCCATCTCATCACATGATACCAGGAATTGGAGTTTTGTGAAAGAGCATCAGATATGTAGAGACCAGTGATAAAAATGCAAGAGCTTACAACGCTGATTACAGCAAAATTTCTTTTGAGTGTGAAGCGCTGGACTCCAGAGCCCTCTGCCTCTAAGAAGGAAGGGGGAGAAGGATCCCACGGCTAAGGGTGGGCCCGAGTCCTGGGGCAAAGCCATGTGAACATGCACAACTTGATGCACGGCTTTCTCTCTCAGCTGCGCAGCAGAAGGTGCACCTCAGCTGACCCTCAGCGAAGCACCTCTTATCTGCAACAACAAAAGACAGCCCAGGGGCTGCCTGGGACTGGGGCTTCAGCTCAGGCCAACTGTGAGCTGCACAGGCCTGCAGGCAGAGCTGATCCAGGTGTGACGCTGCAGCACGTTCCAGCAGCACGATGTTTTACTACCACGCCGCGCTGAAGCCTTTACAACCTGACGGAGTCCTGCCAAACCCCTCCGAAGCCCTACTCCCAAAGCCTTGGAGACAGCTGTGCCAGGACCGTCAGGGCCACAAACTCAAGATGCTCAGGATGGCAGTGTCCCCCTTCACACACCCAGTGCCTTCAGTGGCAGCAGGGAAGCTGTGGAGCAAACACATGTTTTAAAGTGCTCCTCAACCCCACTAACAGCAGGATGGAAGGAAAGGCGGATCCCACCTGGGCCACTCCACAGGGGGCCAGATGCAGCATCTAACCTTTTATCTCCTGCACCGCACAGACTGCTGCCAGTGCAGGATGGCGGGTTTACAGGACCAGCTTGTCTGATATTGCACCCACCCGCTAGAGGCGTTTATACAGCTTAAATGAGTGAATAGAGTTCATTTATCAACAAGTATAATACTGAAATCACTTTGTTGATGTTTTTCATTTATCTAAAATGTGCCCAGCTACAAAGGGAGCTGCCTACACAATTTTCCATTGAAAATTTCACGAGTGACTAAAAACGTAGCAACACCCACTCGCCGCTCATTTTAACTTGTGACAGAAACTGTCATGCCTGTATGAACACATTTGCACCGCAGATATGTCACACAGGTCTCCTTCCATGTGTCTGAAAATGCTCGCTAACGTTCTCTCCTTTGGCAAAACAAATTAGATGCCTGGCTTCGCTGCCAGGAGAGATGAGTAAGACCCCCACGAAAAATTACAGAAACCGGGGGCATTTCACCCCTTTGAAGATCCAGCCAGTAACACCAGCAAGCAGCAGCCAACTTGGAGCAGCCATTTTACAGATAAGCACAGGCGCTCATGGGGAGGAATGTACCTTTAAGCCTGGCTGATAAGGGGACGGTGTGAGAGCACGGCTTTAGGGGCAGATTTGGAAAGGTCAGCTGCACGCTCTGTGCCTTTCCTTGGAAGCCCTCCCTGCAGACTGCTTCTCCTGTAGATTCCACATGCTAGCAAATTAGACTATAATTAGTCCATCTGTAATGTGCAAAACGTGAATTGACATTAAATTCCCCTTGAAATGGATTCCAACACCTTGCCTTCTCTCAAGCTTCATTCAGCAAAGTTTTAACCTGAAGCAATTTTGCATGAGCCCTTGCTCATAGCCCCAGCACACCCTTGGTGCCTCGCTGAATCAGGATCAGGGACCGTCACCACTAACAGAACCGAAATGTCAGCAGCTCACCCTGGCCTCAAGGCACGCAGCATGCTCCCCCAGTGCTGCAGAAGGCTGAGAGTGAATTCAACATCCCCCCCAGCCACCTCTCCGGTCTCTAATTCATTCATCTTTTTCTTCTTCACTCAGGGTCAGCTACATTTGGGTGCGCTCTGCGGCCCTGCCCGCTTGTCCTGCACAGACCCTCAAACTGCCAATGTCAACACAGTCAGCGTCACAGGGGTCAGTGCAATGTATGCATGCACGTGGGCAAAAAAAAAAGACCAACTCTTCTGCACCTCCTCGCCCCTTAAAATGCTTGTCCTGGCCCTGGAGCCCACAAAACCAAGTGACTAGTTAGTCCTCCTGACTCAGCTTTTTAGGGAGCCTCCCTCCTGCTCCACGGGGAGCACAGCAGGCAGATAAAACAGACACAGAGAGCCAAATCCATCACTGGCGTCACTTGACTGAGGCCAGCACAGCGAGGGTGAGATTGCCCCGACTCTTCTGTCTGACAAGGGAACACAGAAAACAATTAAATGAAAATGGAATTAATGCAGGTTTATAATAACATAGCAGGCTCCACAGTCACAGGCTCCAGTTGCAATTAAAAAACCCACCCGTTCCAACTATGAATGCAAATCACCAGCATTGCTCTCAAGCAGGGAACGTTGACAAATGAAGGCGGTGTGCTAACAGGCAGTGCCAGTACTCCTAATTTAAGTATGTGAGAAACAAAGGTATGTACCATCCAGGACTGCCAGAAAGAACTCGCTTTAAAGAGCAATCAGAAAGAACTGGAAGGGTTTAAAAATGACTTTTCTTACAAAAAAACAGATAGAAGAAAACCTTTTGCTCCCCTTCTCCCAGCCAACTGAAGAAGGAACGAGAAAATAAAAATCACACAGCTCCCATAAAGGTTATTTATCTAGGAGTTTTGAACTCAGGCACTAAAAAAATTCCTCCGTTGGACATGTGGGTCCAGTGAATCACAGCTTGGAAATCCTAATGGGTCTTTCGTAAAAGGTACTGAGCCACGAACATGCCTTCTCACTGCTGTGATCACTTCTGTGAAAGCATCTTACCCATCTGCCACTGGAAATCCGCAGCGCAGAGACAAGTGACTCCCCGACACCAGTGAAATGGACAAAAGGATGACTAGCTACCTGCAGCTGGTTTCAATCGAAAAGCCGAGTAATTATTGCAGCCCTCTCCTGTGGCTCATATGGAGCGCAGCATGGAGCTGTAAAGCGTTATGCAAGTCTAATGTGCTGCCAGATCTCTTAGAGCAGGCAGCAGCCAAGTCGCTCCCTCCCACCATTGGCTCAGCTTCATTAACTTAATCAGGTATTCATTCATTCATTCATTCACTCATTCAAAAAAAAAAAAAAAATGTACACTAAACCTGGCAAATAGCCAGTGCCATGCATGCAAGGAGTGTGCTCACATCAGCCACTAGGGCTGGAAGAAAAAGGGTAATCTAACATCCCCCCTGCTTTGGGAAGGGCACTAGCTTTTCACACAGCCAGGAGCACATGCACCTTTGTGACAACCTCCCCAAAAGCACGGAGGGCTTGGGAGCTGCGGTGGGGGCAGATGCCAGCTCTGGAGACCATGGAATCGACAGCAGCCCTCTAAGTCACTGCAGCCAGCAAGCAGCAGAGCAGAGTACTTCCCCAGAGCAAAGGACTAATTAATTGATTTTATTATTTAGGGGAAAAGAAAAGGAATTGTGGCAGATCAACTCAACTTGTTTTGCTGCAAGTTTCCTACCCTTTGTTTCGTACATACCACAAACATTGCACAGCTTAATCCAGACAGAAGGGAACAAAGCACAATAGAAATAAAAGGAAAAAAAAGAAAAAAAAAGAAAAAATAGGGGAAGCATCACACAACCAACGTTAAGAGCAATGGGTAATGGAAATCTCTGTTTGACCCCTGAATCTGTGAACATATGACTTCCTACAGGCGTGTAGCATTCAAGCATCAAATAAGGAGTCCCCTCCCTTGCACAGCTCTTGCGCTTGTTTTTCTTAGTCTTTACATGTAAGTTTGCAAAGAACATTATTTGTTCCCTCTAGCTGTCATCAGAATGACTTTCACTGCATTTTTTTCTCAGCAAGCTACAAGAAAGCTGCTTTATGACTATTCCAAAAAGCAGGCCTTGAGAGTCAGCTCTGACTTTACTGTGAAGAGTTGTGTGCAGTGAGCCAGGCTGGGCATTAAGGATAGGGGAGAGGTGTTAACAGTTCCCACAGCCAAAGCTGAGCAACAGCGTGAAAGCAGCCCTATATGAAAAAGTACCAGGTGGCAGGTTAGTCCGAGCAAGTCCATGAAAGTAACAGAAATACAAAGCACTGTGACTACTGCGAAATAGTGTTTATGGTTATATAATGAAAACTATACACTCCAGTGCAAATCCTCAGCCACAGACATGGCCAACATGCCCCAAGAGCATCCACACTCTCCACCTGCGACCAGTGATGCAAATCAGACCTCACAACCCTCTGTCTTCTGTTATCATGGACAGCAAAAATCTTCCCTGTAGGAACTTCAACCACCTCTTCTCTGGCTAGCTTCAAAGTCATTATTTCTCTTCACACCTGTGCCCCCCCGCCCCGCGCCCGCCCTCTTACCCGACNNNNCCCCCATCTTCTATGGCCAACTGCCACAAACCACAATACAAATGGCAAATCAGACAAAGACTTTCAAATAGGGCTATTAATGTAAGGCCAACATTTAGCTGAAGGTCTGCAGTTCAGATGCACTTAGCAAAAACATGTAAAAGACCCCAAACCAACACCTGTTACACTGACCCTGACTCTTCCTCTAACCATACTGCAGAAGCCCACGGTTAACTTCTGGATTCCTTCTTGAATTTCTCTCTAGGTGGACGTACTGAAGAGCACCTAAGTACCTAGTAGACAAGGAAATACACACCTTCTGGGGAACCAGCTGTTGATACATGTAAGGGCTACAAGTGAACATTACGTATTGCAGCTCATCAGTGAGTGAACAGTGACTTATGGCTGAACATCGCTTCTTCGACTGCTACATGACAACACATAGGATTTGCTGACTACAAAACAAAACCTACTCGATGCTTTTACTGTATTAAGCAAATTAAAAAAGAGAAAGAGATGAAAAGGTGTGTGAAGGCGACACGTTTCTTAGTCCTTGGCCTTCTGCACTCCAAAGTGTGTAGGACATCAGCCAGCAGCCTCAAAGTAATCTACGCTCAAGTCAGCCTCCTTCACCAGAAGTTCAATCTCGAGCTAGGGGCCTTTGAACTACCCAAGCACTTAAGTACTGTGTATCTTCCATTATCTTCATCCCCATCTCTAACCCTTCTCTAAATGGGGTCTGAAGCTTGGAGGTTCCTCCTCTTCTTTTCACTTCACCTCCCTTCTCCTGCATCCCTGACACCACTACTGCATTCAAGACCTGATGTAAGTCCCTCCTCCTCTGCCCATGCCACCAGTCTTAGCTTCCCCTCTCCTGCCTGAACAGCTGCTCAAGCCTTCGCAGCAGCAACCTCCTTTCCTTGCATCAAGACAACAAACCACTGAGCGATTCCATCTTCTGAGCCTCTCCTGCACACCTGGGAGCATAGCAGTGGAACTGTGATTTCTAGCACAAGAAGTAGCTACATGCATTTTAAAGCAGCCCATCAGATGAAGGACAGGAACATAATGGAGCAGGAGAAGAAAACCAGCCCAGGAACACTTATGAGTATTTTATCCCAAAAAATCCGAACTTGGGCAGAGCTTCTAGTTTGCTCTAGATACACAAAAGAGATGCGGTTTGAGCAATTCTCGTTCTTTATATGAATCATTTCACTTCTCCCTCTGAAAGAATCATTAGAAGAATGTGGGGTTTCATGATTCAAGGTAAGAGAATGAGAAGGCAATATTTCAGCACTGTGAAACGAGGCTTGCGTGTCTAACCGCACCGCCAGCTCAGAGTTCACTTCTCACAAGTGTCAAGTATATTTTTCCTTCTGTATCTCTGCAAGCCCCAGTTCTGTCTGTTGTCATCACTCATGGGATTTACCTAATCCCTGAAACAGCAGAAAAAAATATTTTTTTTTTGCTGGAGAAACAGAATCACGTCTCGAGCACACACTGAAAAGTTCAAATTGTACATATCATTTACTGTAGCTCCATTTATCCACTCGGTGTTGACAGTATAAATACAAATGATGCCCATAACAAAATGCTGAACTGCAGTCCAATGTATTCAGTGGTATTTCTTAGAGATTTCCACTCACTTTTGCAGTTTCTCTGCTCACATTCCTCATGCTTCAGCATATTCAAGCAGCTGCCTGTTTATACAAACACAGCCTGAAACAGAAATGTTGATTCCTTCTTCATCAACGCTGGTGGCTTTAGCTGTATCCACTGGTCTGAACTATAAAGTGGGGCAGAGGCAATCAGAAGCTAGGGGTTCATTTGAAATCTATTATCTCACAATTCAGCTACAAAGGGGGACTTCACAACTTTCTAAGCACAGAAATTCGCCTTTCCAGAGTTTTATTTTTAACACTAATGGACTGCGATGTTGACCTTTTACATTATATCACATTATACACGGCAGGTACAACTTGCTGTATGGCTTGTTCCATACACAAATACATGATGGTGTAGTTCCCGATTTTATTGGCACACCTCGGACCCGTGCCAGCAAATCTGGCTCATGACTGTGCATCCTCTTCTGACAAAGCTCTCCTACCAGCTAGGGCAGCCTTTTGCACAGCACCCAGCAAAACTGCGTTAGCCCTTTTGTAGTGACAGACATGTCCAATTGCAGTTTGCCAATGCATTTCAGTGGGTGCTACCTACAGGGCTTTGAAGTGCTCCCTCCAAACTGGGGCTAAGGCAGTACCTGGTGTGAAAACTTGTTTTCTAACCAATAATACCTTGCTAATGACAGGATTTCAGTTTCCGTGTCAGCTAAGGACCTTTCAGAAGCACTCTAGCTAAATTAGGGGAAGGTAGAGACGCAGCTGGGGGTCCAAGTGCTCAAAACCTGTGTGCTTTCCTCTTCAAACCAGCATTTAAGTGCTGTTCTCCCAGAAAAGAAAATAGGTAAAAAAGGCTCAGATCCTCCCATTGCAAAGCAGAACCCAATGGGGAAACTTTCTTGGGAGAAGAAAGCTCCTGGGGAAGTCCCTTGCAAAAACTGCCTCATCTCACCAAGACATCTGCTCCAACCAGGACAAACAGGGAACACCAACAGTCGGTCAAGTCTGCTCACAGAGGCACCCTGTGTCTAACGTGAACTTCGGAAGTGATAGCTATGTGATAGATGTGATGTATCCCACCACCCCACAGCTTCCCCTGCAGCCGCAGAGAGACGTTAGAATCATTTAGGTTGGAAAAGACCTTTAAGATCGAGTCCAGCTGTGCACTTAACACTGCCAAGCCCACCACTAAACCATGTCCCTAAGCACCACATTGACACATCTTTTAAATACCTCCAGGGATGGCGACTCAACCATTTCCCTGGGCAGCCTGTTCCAGTGCTTGATAACCCTTTTGGTAAAGAAATTTTTCTAATATCCAATTTAAGCCTACCCTGGCACAACTTGAGGCCATTTCCTCTTGTCCTATCACTTGTTACCTGGGAAAAGAGACTGACACCCACCTCACTACAACCTCCTTTCCAGGTAATTGTAGAGAGCAATCAGGTCTCCTCTCAGTCTCCTTTTCTACAGGCTAAACAACCCCAGCTTCCTCAGCCACTCCTCGTAAGACTTGTGCTCCAGACCCTTCACCAGCTTTGCTGCCCTTCTCTGGACACGCTCCAGCACCTCAATGTCCTTCTTGTAGTGAGGGGCCCAAAACTGAACACAGTATTCGAGGTGCAGCCTCACCTGTGCATAGTACAGGGGGACAATCGCTTTCCTAGTCCTGCTGGCCATACTATTCCTGATACAAGCCAGGGTGCCGCTGGCCTTGGCCACCTGGGCACACTGCTGGCTCATGTTCAGCTGGCTGTTGACCAATTCCCCCGGGTCCTTTTCCGTCACTCTTCCCCAAGTTGCATGGGGTTGTTGTGACCCAAGTGCAGGACCCGGCACTTGGCCTTGTTAAACCTCATACGGTTGGCCTCGGCTCATCAATCCAGCCTGTCCAGAACCCTCTGTAGAGCCTTCCTACCCTCAAGCAGATCGATGCTCCTACCTAATTTGGTGTCATCTGCAAACTTACTGAGGGTGCACTCAATCCCCTCATCCAGATCATTGGTAACATATGAAACAGAACTGGCCCCAATATTGAGCCCTGGGGAACACCACTTGTGAGTGGCCGCCAACTGGCTTTAACTCCATTCACCCCCACTCTTTGGGCCTGGCCATCCAGCCAGTTTTCTACCCAGCAAAGAGTATGCCTGTCCAAGCCATGAGCGGACAGTTTCTCCAGGAGAATGCTGTAGGAAATTGTGTCAAAGGCTTTACTAAAGTCCAGGTACACTACACCCACAGCCTTTCCCTCATCCACTAAGTGGGTCACCTTGTCATAGAAGGAGATCAGGTTAGCATAAACCCATGCTGACTGGGCCTGATCACCTGGTTGTCCTATACGTGCCGTGTGATGGCACTCAAGATGATCTGCTCCATAACCTTCCCTGTCACCGAGGTCAGACTAATGGGCCTGTAGTTCCTCAGGTCCTCCTTCGAGCCCTTCTCATAGATGGGCATCACATTTGCTAACTTCCAGTCAACAGGACCTCCCCGGTTAGCCAGGACTGCTGATGAAGGATTGAAAGTAGCTTGGGGAGCACTTCCGCCAGCTCTCTCAGTACCGTTGGGTGGGTCCCATCCGGCCCCATAGACTTGTGTGTGTCCAAGTGGTGCAGCAGGTTGCTAACCATTTCCCCTTGGATTATGGGGGCTTCATTCTGCTCCCTGTCCCTGTCTTCCAGCTCAGGGGGCTGGGTACCCAGACAACAACTGGTCTTACTATTAAAGACTGAGACAAAGAAGGCATTAAGTACCTCAGCCTTTTCCCCATCCTTTGTCACTATGTTTCCTCCCACATTCAATAAAGGATGGAGATTCTCCTTAGCCCTCCTTTTGTTGCCAATTACCCACCACTGCCATTCCTACAGCAAAAAGAAAAAGGGATTTATTTTTCCCTGGTTTTATTTACACTTGTTTAGTCCTGGACTGAGTGATTCTCCAGCACCTGATCTGCTTACCACTCTCTCCCTGTCTACTCTGATTTTTTTCTTCTGAATGCATAATGATTTTACAACGATTAATCTGGTTTGGTTTCTTTTTCATATGTGGTTTTAGACTGGTAGACTCCTTATGGTAGATATGGAATATGATGCTGTTTCTTCTGCCTTTTGTTCTCTTTGTGTTAACGAATGAATGTTATGCTTTCGTAGAAATGTGAAATAACTACTGCATAATGATTTTACTACATAATAACTACTACATCATCTCTTCAGTACAATGGACATGTGAGAAAAATATGGAATAACTATGAGATCATACAATCAGGGTGACTAAAACAACAGCATCATTGGTTACAACTTGTTCAACTCCTGAAGAGGAAAAACGTTGATAATATTCTGCTATGAGGCTAGTGAAACTAAAACTGAAATAAGCCACACAGTCACCATTGCCCTTGGGTCAAAATTAAGTAAGAACTAATGGTTTCTAACAGAAGTGGCAGGAATTTTTCAAGGACAGTTTACATTTGGAAATGCTTGTTTTCAAACCTGAACATGTTGGAGGGAAAAATGTTTGAACACTTACAGCTGGGGAAAACTGCTGGAATTTCTTTGCAAATATTTTCCCAGTAACATTGAAAAAAAAAATCCATTTGCTGGGCCCAACAGGGAGGTTTATTTTAAACATTTAATGAAGGTGCAATTAAACAATGCTGTAATTGCAAGAGAAATTTGGTTTGAAATGAAACTATCTCCTAGCTAGAATACAGAGCTATAGGCTTTGTTGTACAGTTTTATAAAACATTTTTACCTATTACCTGATTTCTACTGTATCTCAGTTTTTCAAGTTTTCCTCACATTACATCAGGAGACATGTTTTTGAGATCTTGGAAATTCTCATGGGCAGAAATATCATTTCCTCCTAGCTCTGATTTCTGATTAGATTTAAATCTTTCTTAGCTAGGGCAAGACCTATCCAAGCATTTTGAAACATTGCCAGGTTGATTACCCATGTATATGAAAATTCACATCCTTGCCCTTGGTTGGCAAGAACCATGAACTGTGCACTGGAAAAAGAGTCTTTCTTCTTCTATGATAGCATCACTCAACCCACCCCCCAAGGGTCCAATTCTACCTGCAAAATCTTTCCTTTCAGCTCAGATTGCTGGTGAAACAGCACAGTCTCCTCTGATGTACAGCCAGGCTGAGATGACAGCTACCTCACTGGTTTAATGGGAAGGAAAAGGAGAAAGAGAAGGAAGGGAGCTGCTGGCCTGTCTGGTGAATTGGGGTTGAAGGAGCTGCAGCATCTCAGCAGAAGCCATAGTGCTGGCGCATCCCATTCAGTGGGGAAGGAGGGAGAGAAATGACATCTACACATACGTTGCCTGAGCTGTTGCTGAAAGTTGCCAGCATGGCTAACAGAAGTGGCACTACAAAAATTTCTTGGCTGTCAGGCTGAGGCTACCTTGACTTTTTGGTGTTTGGAGAAGTGGGTTAACGAGGAGATCTTCTGGTGGTCCAAACTGCATTTCCCACACGGACTGCACAGCTACAGCTTTACCAGCAAAACCTTGTATGATTTCAGTTCACTAGTGGGCTGCTGGCAAGGATGGGAATATGCTCGTTACACCTATCCACTGAAAATGTTGGAAGACTCTTAGAAATGATAGGTTTTAGGTGATTTTGACAGGTATGCCCTGTGACACCACTCAGCACAATTGTGCTGAAACCATTCTAGTGAGAAGCTACGAAGTTGGGGGCAACATAACTAGTGATTCATCTGTATCACCTAGGTTAAGATCATGCCCAGGACCTCCACTGAGGTCCACGGTAGCTGCTACTCAAAGTGTATGACATGTGAAATTCCAAGGGGAGCAAAGCACCCTGAAAACACTGTAAGCTGCAGCATGGACACACTATGCGCCAGCACATAATGGGTCTTCCATGTAGTTGCACTATCTACATCCATCAAAACCCCATATATGTCACACATTAACTACAAGCTGAGGAAAACCAACAAAAAAAAATCTGCCTACCACCTACTGTGCAGATCTAATGTTCCAATTAGACTAGGTGCCTCCTTGCACAGCTTACTTCATTTATGGAAATATTTCCAGTGGAAGATGCAGTCAAATCAGCCCTGGGATCACCAGCAGCAGCTGCTGCTTTCTGCACACTGAGTGTTGAGCAAATCAACGGAGACGAGCTTCTGCTCACATCAAAATCTCAAAGATGTGGATGACAACTCTGGTTAATTAAAAGACACAGGATCAGACTAGAGGAAAATTGTCACTCAGCAGCTTAGATTCAAAATCAAGATGGTCTGACAAGAAATAGCAGCTTTCCCAATTTTCAGTCTGTGGTCAAGTACTGTTTCTACAGTTCTGGTCTAAAATTATTTCCCCCCACACTATGTTCTTTTCTGAACTACTGTTTTAGCATTTTTCTTCTTTATTCTCCTCATCTTAGCATTTCTGTCATTCTTGCTTGCTCTTAAGTGTTAGTTTCTGTCCTTGCTTTAATATCAGTTATAATGCCACTATCACTAACAGCATGAGACTGAGTCAGAATTGAGACTGCGCACTCACTCATTTCTGACTCTAGGAAAAAATTACTAAAAGCCAAAAAAAGTACCGTGGATTACATGCCCTCTCACTGATGCCCAGAACAGCAGAATTGCACTAGTACAGTCTTTCATACACTTTTGTACATGTAATGTATACTTTTCGTATACATTTTAATGTATACGATCGCTGTGAAGTGTTTATTGTGTCACCCTCTACAAAAAAGTTTTGCTCTGTCCTGTCTGTTCCCACACCCCAACTTTAAGCCTAGGGAAAACACACTGAGATGGTTGGCAGGCTGACATGGGCATTAATTCCTACCTTCAACATGTTCTTAAGGTTTATTATTTTTGCATTACTCCCATTTTCACCACATAAACCAGTAGTGAAAAAGCCTTCCTGAGAGGGCTTTCTTGTACCCTTGCAAGGGGGGAGTCATTCTGTTTATGTTCACTGCACAGAATCCATGCTTCATACGCAGGTTAGTACAAAATTTCTGAAAAAACTCGAACTGCTGATCTCAAACAGGGATTAAACAACGTTAAATACGCATGTGAATTGATATTTGTTTTGGATTTAATGGAATTTAAGTATAATCTTTAAAGAGAAGTGCTGACGCAAGACAACCTCTCCTTTCTCTTCATTTCCTACCTGCAGAATGTGGCCTGGAGGACACTGGATGCAAAGGAGCTAAAACAACCAGGATGATTCTGGTCAGAGAACAAAACTAATAAAACACTTGTTGAGAGTTACTACGTAAAGCCTTGCTCCTTTACTGGTAGAAGTTCTTTATTGCAATGGGAACAAGATCAAGCCTCCCTTATAACAGGAATTTATTAATAAGCCAAGCCAAATCACAGCAGTAGCAGCACACGAGCAATGTGCCTATGAAAACAGCAGTAAGGGCAAACCAGACTTTTAGAGATTTCCCTTGTAAAGCAATACAACAAAGACTTCAGTAAGCACAGGTCTAATTTTGCCTCCATAACACCTCTAAAACATCCAAGAACTAGAAGTTCAAAATTATATGGGTATGTTACTGTATCAGTTGTTTCCATGCTTATTCGAAAGGACAACCTGAGCCAGTCTCCAAATCAAACCTGTGTCCCTCCTGTAGAGCAGTCTCTTTTCCTAGAAGCTCTACGATCCCAAGTGATGCTGTGCGACACCAAGCCTCTACAGGCCATATGTGCTCTTCCAAATACCCTTCACACGAAGGTAATGGAGAGCCTTGCAGTAACATCAGAACTGGGATGGGCTGAGAGCAATTAAATAAGCAGAAACAAATTCCCTCCATGAGCACAGGCTACATTCATGCAGTGGCAGCACTTGCAAAAGACAAGAGAAAGAGACAAAGAGAAGACAACGTCTGTCCTTCACCACCAGAAACGAAAAAGCCAGTGATGAACAACAGTCTTTAAAAATCACAGTTTGGCAGTTACAGGAGATTATCTAATTACCATCATATTTAATATTATATGACTTTAATAATTCTCTGTTATCATCAAGCTGCTAACACTAAAAGAAAATGGGAAATTGGCTCTGATGCCTAATGGGAAGGAGAGGCTCTGCCCTCTGGGTCCTTGGTTTGGAGCCAACTCAGGTTGGAAGTGAAAGTCATTCCTGCTGGGCAGCCTCTCTGTAGTGACATGATACTGCCAGACTCAGTCCAGTTCCACGTTCAGAGAACAAAAGCCATCACCACAGCAATGTGGTGTGCTGGAGCAGGGAACTGTTGAAAACACTTTGTCTCTAGCTTTTTCTTAGCATACACATAGATCTTAGCCTGGAACGAAGATATTTATATATGGATA
Source organism: Scopus umbretta (assembly GCA_013400535.1). NCBI lineage: Eukaryota > Metazoa > Chordata > Aves > Pelecaniformes > Scopidae > Scopus > Scopus umbretta. The sequence goes on along the minus strand of VZTL01053026.1, from coordinate 135,683 downwards.
TTTACTCCAAAGCAAATCTCACCAATGGTGACTATGAAACTTGTAGGCACCTTACGCTGGTTTAAAACTAGAATGGCTTGCCTTGGAATAACAGGGGTGGTTTTACCACTGTGCAACCCTGTTACTTTGGCGCGGAGCAGCAAACCTAGAAACCATCAGGACTGCTAAGCCTTTAGTAACACTGACGGCTGAATGTGTGTCTCAGCATTATTATTTCTTTCATTCTTAAAATATCTGAGCAATGCTCAGCTTCAAGGTGCATCCTGCATCAGGCTGGATCTGGCAGAAAAGTTTATAGTGGATCCGTATTGCCCAGTAGGTCACCTTAAATCCAGCTAAATGAACAGTTAAACCCAGTTGAATTAATGCAGGTGTAGGTCAATAAAGAGATTAACAACGCTTTTTTTTTTTTTTTGAGGTTGGATGCTGCAAAGTCTAAGCTAACACTACATCCCTCAGGACTGCCCCTTTCTCAGCAAAGGCTGCAGCACATTAACAGGGCAGAGCAGCTTGCATTGTAGTTGCTATGCCCGTTCAGTGGATTAATAGAGACTTCGTCCTCTGAGGCTGTCAGTCCCAAACCTTTCAGGAGAAATGAAATTGCCAAGAGAGAAAAAAAAAAAAAAGAAAACCAGTACTGGAATTACAAGTGTCTTTCTGACTCTCAAATGAGATCTGAAGCATCTTCATTTACAATTTAATATTTTAGTAAGCACTTTATTGGAAGAGACTATGTAATGGGTTAATTTCCAAAAGTCATTTATCTTTACTCACTGGGGATGACTTTCTGTAATTCACTTGAGGCTGCAACACTCATGGATTAATACATCATCCTCCAACTTGAGAAGATAAAAGCCTAACAAGCTCTAACCTGCTACACAGGCTATATTTAAGCAGTACAGGGTAATGATAAATATCTCCCATAAAATGTGTTCTCTTCACACTTCCTGCAAAAACTGCTGAGTGAGCCAGCTGGTGAGATGGAGCTGACGAGCTTTGTCCACAGCCCCACCATCCACAGGCCGTGAAACTGGAGCACTCTATTCCACGGCATTCCTCCGATCCCAGGCTGCCCACCGGCCCCTGCAGTGAAGCTGATTCTGTCACTAGCTGCCGGTACCGTGCCTCTCCCTCTTGCCTGACAGGCAGGCAGGGAAAGACTGCTGGGGGGGGGTGTGGTGTGGTGTGTGTGTGCAGTTGGGTTTTCCTTAAACGTGATCAATTTCCCACGTTGGACTAAACGTTTTGCAGAACAAAATGAAGACCTGGCGTCTTCCCAGAAGCGCTTATAAAGCTCGGGGGATGACCGTAGCAGGCAGAACAGGGGCGATGCAGGAACTGTGAGGATGGAAGACCACGCAGTTGCACACGCTGCTTGTGGTGCCCGGATGTGAATTGAATCACTTCTTTCTCCCTTCTTTCATGTACGAGTGGTGGAGGCTGATAAGCACACAGGGACCTCACAGTGCGGACACTCAGACTACGCTCCTGCATCAGGAAGCTAGAGGAGGTCCAGGCCAGTCCAACCACAGTCTTTTCAATTTTTCTTGTCTCCTGTTGACCAGATGTTACCCCAATGCTTTCCAGGACTGCTTTTAACATCAAAAAGATTTAACTGCAGCCAAGTACAACAACCTCCGGCTACGGTTGGCCTTCCTGCCCAGGGCCTGAAGCCTGAGTAACCTAAACACAGCATCAGGATGTTAACCTAGCTCCTCACCCTACGTGGGAACAATCTTGTATGTCCAAGAGATGCTGATACTCAGCACCCTTCCAGCACCACCTTCGTCAAGTCCTCTCCTTACTTTCATCACTGCTTTACAAACACTGATCGCTCGCATAACTCCCTAGAGGGACAGAGGAGCACTACAGCCCTCCATCTGGTTTGGAGAAATGGAGAGCAAAGTAAACAGCCTGCCTTTCCGACATGCCGAAGAGTCCTTGGCTACAGCTGCTCTTTCCAGCCACCAGACCCTGGACATGTGCCACTGGGAACCGGAAGGGTAAACCATTACAGTTAAAAATTATAGTTACCTTCTACAGATACAACACATATCCTACTACAAACTTCCTCATCTAACTTAATGCCGGAAAAGAAGCCATCCTCCCACCCACCTGGCCATTTTAACAGGCTGAACACATCCACCAGAAGACTGTTTCAAAACAGCCTCTTATGATAAAAGGTCATTAATTTTGTTGTTTTAAAAGCTCCCTAAGCCTTCCCTAAGCCTGACTGTGTGGGAGCTGCAGAATTCTCACTGTCCTCTCCCAGGGAAGTGTCTTCTTCCAGGGCAGCCAAGATCAAAGTCCGGTCTAGAAAAAATGAACTCACACTGGCCTTGCCCTGGGCCTCCAGGCTTTATGAAGTCCTCTCACCACAAACGGCTGTGCATAATGCACTGAAGTTTATGCTTCCATCTCTCTCTCATGAGTTAGGAGAGCATCAGCTCAGAAACAATACAATCAGATTAAGCCAGTTCCATCTTTTCCTGTTAATTCTACCCACATTTTATTTAGACAGTGCGTTTGGATTCCTGAGGATTTTTCTTCTCAGATCATCGTCATCTTATGGTAGGCTACTGTTTAAACACATCCTTGACAGAATACCATTGACCATCACTTTTTTCCAAAACCACTTTGCAGAGATGATGAATTCAGTTTTTCAGCAATAGCAGAGACATGAGAAAAGACTTGTTACAATTAGCATGAACTATCCTTAGCATTGCTTTATCTTTGTTGAAATTTTAAAACATGAAGAGATGCAGTAAGAAATGTATGAACGAAGGTATATGAATGAATGCAATGAAGAAGATCTCCTCAATACCTGCCATGTATCTATTTTGATTTTCTGATTTTAAATGAAGAACTATTGAGACAAACAGCTTTTTTACCAATTCTATTAAGAGCTTTCTTTGAAGACTGAAGGAGACATTGGGCTATAGGTTTATGAACCTAGCACATTTTTGCCCAAACTTTACTCTGTATCAGTTTTGGCTTCCTTTTCTTATTCTACCCATTTAGACCATAAATGTTTGGTGAAGAGATGATCTGGCACTCGTTCTGCACAATGCCTCCAGGAAAGCAAAGCGAACACATTCTCAGTCAATTCATAAGTGCTCCCACTACGATAGCACATCTGGCCTCCCAGGCTACCGGCAGCAGGCAACACCTGGTATCTCACAGAAAGGCAAAAACTATGAAAATAATAATAATAATATCAACAACAACAACAATAATAATAGTAGTAGTAGTAATATGATGATGATGATGATGACGACGACGACGACGACTAGGCAGTTAAAATTGACTTCATCTGACCTCTGCAGTTTCTGTTCTTGACCACTGAATTGTATTGCTGAACATGAGTGACAGCTGCTCCAGCATGCACAGTATTGAAGATTTGGGCACAAACGCAATGGGGGTGCGATGTATAACATATGTACAACTCTTGGTAAGAGAAGAGAACTCAGTCCTGCTAACAATCTTCTTTTTATGTCTGTCATTTTGGGGGAATCACTTGCCTTGCTTCACTGAATGTGTAACACTTGCAAACAGCAGGATGGAGACCCCAGTTCAGGCTCTTTTTCCAGTTATCCCTGTTTGCAGTCAAGAGCAGGGACACACTGGGAGACCAGAAGATGCAGAGTCACCTCCTCTCCTCCCCAGGGCTGCGCAGCTTCGCGGGATGTAGAGGCACAGATGAAATCCTGGCCCCAGAGGAATGCAAGGTAAAACCTCTGTGAAATTTGTCGGGTTCAGGATTTTGCCACGTGCCACCTGGCCTACTGCCGTCGATATCGCTATGCAAATGGAAGTTGTCCAATAATACCCTGGGAGGTTTTCCCCCCAAAAAAAAGCTTTTTTAGGCACAGCATGAAGACACTGCCAGCTGCCTGGCCACTAATATGGTTCTCCAGAAGAGCATACCAGTTTTACACATAAACTACATCTCTGTACCTTGTGATCGGATGCCATTTACATTGATCCGAGTAATAAAATAACAGATGGAAACCCAGTGTCCAACAGAAGACTGCATGAAATATTGTATCTTACAGATAATATCTTAGATTTCTGTGTGGGAAACTACTGTACGAGGAGGAACGTCTGGGTGTTGATAGCACATGCAGGGGACAGTAATGTCTGTGCAGTTTTGAATCTGTTTGAAAAATGGTTATATCCCTATTTCTTAGCACTGGTTATGCTTGTTCCATGTATATGCATAATTTACAACTACTTAAGCTTTGGTGGAAAAGCAAACTCAATTTTGCACAGGCACACCACTCTTAAACTGCTCCACCCTGTCCTTTTTTTAAAAATTATTTCTTTTTTTAACCGCCCTAAGGAAAACTCTTAGGATTTTTTCTGGGGGAGTTTGCCGGGAGTCGGGTAGATTCATATGATAAAAATGCAGTTGTCCTCAAAAATTGTACAAACAAATCTATAAAAGTAAACAGCAGCCCTTAGAGTATAAACAGAATGATTCTCAATTTTAATTTTGAGATCTTTTCCTTACCTAATAATTACTTTTTTCCCTAGTAGAAACCTTTGCCCATGCCCAAACACAGTGTTTCTCATACAGATCCAGTCACTGGATATCTCTGCACACAAAACAGCTGCCCAAGTAACTCAGAGATCAAAGCCAGTGTTTCTCTAGGTCTGGACCTAGCAAACCACTCAAGTGCTTATTAACGTGAAACCAGGGATAACCAGCCTGCTTAAAGTCCCATCACTGAAAACATTTACTGACTTAGCTGGAAAGGCAGGCTTATGTTCTCTGCTGAACTGGGCCACTGAGACTTCAGACCTGCTTGCCACTGCGCCAGGCAGGGCTGTCTGAGGGAGGGTAGAGGCAAAAATCCCATTTAAGCAGATGGAGACTGTGAATCCACTGCTTCGCACAAGTGAGTAGGTTCAATGCAATGAACTATGTAACTGATCTTCATGCAACCAAGCAACTTTATTCAAGCTTGAGCCCAAATCATGTCTGCTGTGCATTAGTACAACAGCAAAGTGACAGACCTGTGTCCTGGGAAGCAAGTGCAGTTGTGACTGACGCATGTTGTAAACTTGCTGGAAAGAGTACACTCTGGTTGTTTTTAAGCGAACAAACATATGCAACAGATACGTTTCTTCCTTAGCTCGACTTCATATGATGCAGTACTGCAGATTTGGTTTCCAGAGAAAAACAATCTTTCCAGGGAAAGGGCAGAAAGGAACAAAAATGTTTACAGAACCTTGACAGCTCTAGGGGATAGTTTTTGCTTTATTTGCTGGTATTTGCTATTTACGTTTACCTGGTCATGCATGTGTTGGTTTTGGTTGGTTTTTTTTAATTTAATCTCTGCACTTAAAAAACTTTTCTCTTTGGAAGGAATGGCTCAGTGGTTAGACTCTGGACTCTCAGATCCTGTTTCCAACTCTCCATTTGCTCACTGGAGTCCCTTCGACTTGAGTTCACACTGGAGTTCCAGCCCGGCCAGTACAGCAGCACAGAAACAGCAGCGATGCCCTGGCCATCTGCCAGCCCAGGCACATCGCCATTGCTGTTATCAAAATGTTCCCAGGCACAGCAGAGTAAGATGATAAGCAGTACTGCAAGCAGCAAAAGCAAAAAGCAGCCACTAATGAGCACTAGACTCTAATATACAGTAAGGCAGGCAAGCCCCATGGCAAGCACAGAAGCCTGTCAATTAATAGCTAAACAGCAGTAACAGCTGTAAATTAGATCTAGCACATTCCAATCAAATCTGTCATTATCTTGAACCCTTTGAGCCCCACATTGGGCACCAGAAAGGACTTTCATAGTTTAACTCCAGCTGGCAACTAAGCACTACGCAGCCGCTCACTCACTCTCCCCTGGTGGGATGGCGGAGAGAATCGGGAGAGTAAAAATGAGGAAACTCGTCAGCTGAGATAAAGACAATTTAATAGGTAAAGCAAAAGCTGCGCACGCAAGCAAAGGAAAAGAAGGAATCCATTCACTACTTCACATCAGAAGGCAGGTGTTCAGCCATCTCCACGAAAGCAGGGAGCCATCACGTGTAATGGTTACTTGGGAAGACATAATGCCGTAACTCTGAGCGTCCCCACCTTCCTTCTTTTTCCCCCAGTTTTATATGCTGAGCATGATGTCATATGGTGTGGAATATCCTTTTGGCCAGCCGGGGTCAGCTGTCCCGGCTGTGTCCCCCCCCAACACCTTATGCACCCCCAGCCTGCTCGCTGGTAGGGTGGGGTGAGAAGCAGAAAAGGCCTTGGCTCTGTGCAGGCACCGCTCAGCAGTGACTGAAACATCTCTGTGTTATCAACACTGTTTCCAGCACAAACCCAAAACAGCCCCATACTAGCTACTATGAAGAAAATTAACTCTGCTGCAGCCAAAATCAGCACAGGTATGTGTACATATCTTTAAATCATGAGGAACCCATTCCAAATTTTAATGGTGTAACCTCATTGCATCCCAGCAGAGTGAGAACTCTTCTTGTTACTTCCATTTCACAGATGGGAACAAATGCCTTGAGTTCTTCAGGGGATGCTGCAAACTGGCACTGGCAGCAGGTTGCATTAAAAGGTCACACTGAAAACTGCGGTGTTGAGGAAAAGGCACACATCCTCTTCGAAACACCAGCAAAATGGGCTGACAGGAGCGGAGGGAAGCAGGGTGTGGACAGCTGGAAGCTGCTGCCAGTTCGCTTACCAGCACTGAATTTCAGTCAATACCCTCATCGTTACTCTAATGTTCTTGCAAGCTTTCCAGCGCACTGGCATGAGCCATCCAGAAGAAAAAACAACCACAAAACCACAAAAAACCCAAAACACACCTTCAAACTTACTGCTCCTTGTGTTACTGCAAAGTAACAGAAAGAGTTAAGTTTCATCCATCATCAAAAATCATTTATTTAAAAAAAAAAAAAGTGTTCCTTTGCACATCATTTAATGCCATCATTCAATTGACTTTAACAGAGAAGTGAGGTATTTTAAAACCCTTAAATGGAAAAATAATTGCTGATATTCTGTTTTCTCATAATATTGATGATGATGTCACTAAAAACTCAGTAGAAAACTCTAGCAGTTTCTGATCAACTCAGTACTCTCAGAGCAATGCTATCTTTCAGATTCGCTAACAACAGATTTTACTCCTGAACTCTGTCCCCTGATGTTTGTGAAATGACTCCAACCGCATGGGTTACCTCCCCATCATTTATTTATCATCCTGGCAAATCATCCTGGCTTCAGTTTGTTTTAACACAGTGTTTCTCTCATCTTCTACTTCGGGTATGCTGTCCTTACGTCACCCCGAAGAGCAAGGAATTAAGAGAGATTCTTGGGGAGAGCAGAGATAAAACAGGAGGATAAAGGCAAGAAACTATTTGTCTGCAATCCTGTCAGTGGAGAAAATGCTTTACAAGGTTACCTTGTAGGGAACATGCCCTGCCCAAGAGTAAAAAATGCTCCATGCAGCGGCTCTGTAAAATCCCATAGTATAAAACACTTCTTTGAAGCCAAATTAATGATCCACAGCACGTTGGAAAGCATTTCTTCTGACATTTCCGTAGACGTTAACGTTCTTTCACCCTTTTGACTTTCAGCAGAGCCTCAGGAACAGACTTGCTCAGATTGATAAAACTCGGGAATAGAAAACACCGGCAGGGATTGCCACAATGGAAACTACAATGAGGAATACAGGGTGCATATTGTGCCCACAGCTGTTCTTTCTAAGTAACTCTAGGCTGAACATTTGGGGATATAAAGGAGGTATTTTGTGCCTATTCTAACGTGAGTTAAGAATAGAAATGACAAAGAATGTAATTCTGTTAATCTGGTTTCTTAATGCTTCCTCTCGGTTTTATCTGGTTAGTACCTCTTTTGTTTAGCAGTAAAGTTTCAATTTGTATAATGTGGTCTGTGGAGAACTAAAAGATGGCCTGCATTTATGAACTGCTGAACACTATCATAAAAATCTTCTGCAGGACCTGGATGACTACCTTGAAACAATGGAATTTATGTAGGTCAAATCTTGCCTCTCACAGTAAAATAAAATTAAGGAACACCAAACCAGAAAGGCTAAAGAATAAGAGATAACTTACAAGGGAGCCTATTCAGGGACCTGGAGGGCTACAGAAAGCTCTCAGTTCTTCAGCAGAAGCCCCTAATTACTAGTGAAAGCATGGGCCTCTTAGGCAATTTGTAGATCCTGGAGACAATTTCCCCACCAGCCTGTTGCTTGCCCTCCACTGGCCATGCCTTTCTTGCTGAATTGGTGCACACTTGCAAGGACCAGGGTGCTGCTGATGGCAATGCCAATAGGATCACCATTAATTTCTGTGTAAAATTCTCCAAAACTCTGTATGCGTTAGCAGGTGGGGCACACCAAACAACTTTCTCCTGGTTTCTTCACACCTTACCTGACCCCGTATCCTAAATGGACAAAGCTCCAAATAATTGCTGTCCTGTGGGAAGGAGTTGGTTGCATATCCTGCTCTCCCTTTCCTACCTACCCACTTACAACTGCTCTGGTCAGTTTAGGGGGTGGATTGCATTCAGGAGTCATGTGTGAGATTCCTCCCCAGTTTCAGATAGAAATGGCTTTCCAATTTAAAGCTGTTTCTCTAAGGTGCCCAGATTAAACAGCCAGGACATCCCTTCTCTTCTTTTCTGCAAGGTCAACCCGCAGCAGGTTCTTTAGGGGACAAAGCACAGTGGCTCTACACTCTGCTCTGCAAAAGGAAATCCATGAAAGATTATAGATGTGAAATCTCTATCCGAAAGCATCTGAGACCCAAGGGATACTTTAATGCCCAAATGCCACTGAAGGAGGGTAAGTCACTGCTTAGATGTACTAGGGGTTGCTTTCAGTGCCTCTCAATGTGGGGCAAAGTTTGGCCCATGTTGTTTCACAAGACGCACACAAGGGCAGCCTTCATGCCCTTGAGCTACTTGCCCAGTGACTGAGGATCTGATAATTTTTAAACAATCTCAGAGAAGCTTTAATTAAAACCCTTTTCTGGCCTATAAAATGGGTGAGAGCGATTGCAACAGTGGCTCCAGACTTGCAGATACACAGAACTATGGAATAAAACGTATTTATCAGTGCACCTCGCAGGGGATTGCCATACACACCATAGGACAAACGCTGACCTCAGTTGCTAGGAGACTTCCATTTACCTTATCATGAACGCCAGATTTAGACCAGAACAGGTAACAACCTCAGCTCCTCGACTTGCCTCCTTCATGGGCTGAGCATATGAAACCAGCAAGTGGACTTGAAATGTCTGTATGGCTCCCCACCCACTGCCCCTCTTGGCCTAATAAAAATTATTCCTTCCCTCCTCCACACATGCTGGAGCCTGCAGAAAGCAGTAAAGCATCACTGCAGCAGCGCTTGGTGACCCTGAACAACCTCAACAGGTGCATTGCTCTTGCGGAAAACACATGTTGCTCTGTCACTATTAATACACCAGGAGTGTGAATGGCATATGCATGTTTGTTTGCGTGGGGAGCATAAATTACGGAGTTCCCAGGTCTGTAGTCACCACCTCTTGCAGCTATAACAGCGCCATTTCTGGGGACAGCCTAGGCACAGGACCACAGGCACTTGGGCTAAGTGAGGAGTGAAGCCCCAGGGCTCAGGCCGTCACAGGGAGGTGTGCAAGGGCAGACCCAGGACACTGTACAGCTGAAGGTCTCTATGCTCTGGTGACTGAGATCAGGGAAGAAAATAAATTAATGAATAAAATAAATTAATCACGCTGCCTCCAGACTGCCTGCCTGAAGAAATCCTTCCATTGATAGCCCCCTGCACTGCCACATGGACAAGCTGCTTGCTCCCCACACTATTAAGTACAAGGCAGGAGCTGTTTATTGCTTCAGATTTAAGAATTCAAAATGGCAAGTCAAACTGATTTCCTGAGAAGTGAAAAGAGGAGTACAGGCAAACAGTCCCTCTGCTCAGCATCAGCTCTGTATTCACCATAGCAAAGACATACCCCACAGGGCTAACAGCAGTGACGTGTCCCAACAACAGTATCATATTCTAACAACTATCACCTTTGGATATCTCTGGTGCCACGTATAGCAGAAAAATAAGGTCTACTTTTGTAGCAAGCAAAAAGGAGCACAGATCATGAACTCATGGACAGAAATCAGATTTCCTGCAGAAGGCACAAAACCCCATTCCCTTCCAGCTCTTAGCCTGACCACAGCTGCCGTTTCCAAGCCACACCGGATGAGAAAAGGGGAGAGAAGATGAAAGAAAAGTGCTCTATGCTCATTTATATCAGGACCTCCCAGTTTTGTGTGCAGATAGAGGAAACAGTGCCCCTGAAACCTCTCCCTCATGGCTGAAAGATCTCTAGAAGGTGAGAAAGGCGTAGATTCAAACTTCCCTGTGATCTTATCAACCCATGTTTTCATTGATCAGACTCCACCACTCCTGCCACATGAAAGCCTTGGCTGAGCAGTGCAGAATGAGAACAGAAAACACAAGGCAGGTAGCATTATTTTTTCCCCCTGAATTCACACAGCTGTTCTACAAACCTGTACCTTCTTTAAATTACTGATGCAAGAGAGAGATAGCCAGAAGAAATATATACACCCCTGACACACCGTGTGCACACAGACCAGAGTTGAGAAAACCTGCATCCTCTACATTCACGGAGAAAACAACGATAAAGCAAACCAAAAAGAAAAAAACCCAAACACTCTGTTGACAGCTTAAGGGCAGAGAGACTAGCTTTTTATTGCCCCAAAGGGGTCATGCCTGTGCATGGTGAAACCATGGCCATTAGCAACAAAGAATACACGTAGGAAGTGTTACCACCCATGACATCCTTTGCAGCCACCAGGGAGTCCAGACCTCACCCAGGGGTAACACTTTTTTGTGCAAAGTGCGCTGGTGACGAGGGCGTTCCCACACCCTTGCCCATTCTTCCCCCTCTCTTTGCAAAGGGATCGTTCATAGCGCTTTGGGCAAACAAGGCAAGAATCATCCACGACCATAACCTCCCACTGGTGACACAATACAAAGGCTATTGGCCCCAATGCAAAGAGTCAATGAAATTAGGTCTCTATGCAGTCAGCTACCCGTTGGCTGATGAGACCAACTTCATACTCTCAGGGCACTCCCATATATCCCATCACACCTTTTGTGTCCCCTAGCTAGGTCCTTTTCTCTTGGGCTCACACTGCTCCTGCTGGCCAGTCAGTACTGTTAAGGCAGACTCATCTGACATGCAGGAGGTCAGGGAAAACCTCTGCTGTCTTCTGCTGCACCAGACCTCTTCCAGATTTGCCTCTTTCTCACCTGTTTCCCATCCAATCCTTATCTCCCAAAGCCCAGGAAAAAGCAGATCTAAGGATGTGCCCACCAGGCTGCATGGAGCTGCAATTGCCTAACACTGTCCCTCTTGGTGCGGCTGTACAGGCCAAGGCAAGCCTGGGAGGGTGCAGCCCAAGCTGCTCCTCACCCAAGGTGGCACTAAACGTTTTTGTTTTTGTTTTTGTTTTCCTAAAGCACAGATAACCATCAAGCAAAAATAAAAGAGAACGTGACTTTTATAGGTCTTTGGAAAAATAACTACTAGAGCAAACAAGGCAGGAACTTGACATTGCTGGGGCAGGGCTCCTGGCCTCTCTACCCGCAGGCGGCCTGCCCTGCCTTTCCTCCTGCCTTCTAAGTGGGGTCTCCCACGGAAGCAGTCTGGTCTACAGGCCCCAGAATTACCATCCAACCCCCTGTGGCATCCAGCAGCATGTTGATTTGCTACCCGGGGCTGTAGCTGCTCCCCCAAGGAGATCCAGAGTGTAATACACAGGGAAGGCACAGACCTGACAGGCCCACACAATATGTTAGAGCATCATATTGATGCCTATCAATCGACCCATCCCCTACACAGAGGAAAGAAAAGATGCTCAAAGCAAACTGTCTTTTTCAGGCACGACAGCTGTTACACTGCTTTTTGGCAGGAGCTACCGGTTGGATGGCAGCTTTGTCACTCTCCACCCCTTTCCTGCAGCTCCTTTCCCTCATGGACCACCTCCACTGAGCAAGCAACTAGGGAAGGCCAATGGCAGCCCCACGACATCCTGGGACGACCGCACAACATCGCTTCCATGCTCCATTTTCCTGACACCTTCTGCCCATTGGCCTCTTTTCTGGGCCACCTTTAAGCCAGGGCAAGGAAAAAAAGGAAAGGATCTAGAAACACTGGACCAGGATATAGTTTTTAACTGCTCATCAATGGCATTGCAATGGAAATAGGTAGCAGCTGTGGCTCTCAAGCCCTCAGCAACCAGCTTGCTAAGGCTTACTCCCTGCTTTCACACAATTGATTAGTTTGAAAAAAAAAAATGTTTATCACAAAAGCATTCGTTTAATGTAACTATCCACAGAGGCCTCACATAACATGCTTCACAGGTCCCATTCTCAGACTGATAATGATCAGCTCAATCCCCTGCAGCCTCAAATCCCTTATTTAACAAGCACCTTTGGATCCCAGTACAGTATTACACAGCTGACAAAGCAGCAATTAAAAAGAAATATTTTTAAAAGGTAGGGATGGTGAGAGAATAATCAGATACATTTGTCAGATCCTTGTGTTAACTAAGGACACCAGAGAAGTACGGCTGATCCAGCCTCCTCACCACTTAATGTGAATAAACAGCTTACGAGTGGGAGAGGCTGAAAGGGGAGCAGCCTCCTTCCCTGTCACGGGAGAGGGAATGTGATGATCACCAAGTACCAGAAAAGCTCCCGTTTGTGAAACCCGTGAAGGGAAGGAGCCTGCTGCTTCTCCCCACAGCTTCCTAGCGGTGATCGTGAGCTCCTGGCGCAGTGTCTCTCATCATGCCATCTCACGGTAAGTCTCATGTCATCTTCACGAAGCAGAAACACAACCGGGTTAAAAGACAAAAACCTTCCGATAGCCTGTTCTTTGGGGTGCCTCTATTTCTGGATGTATGAACAAAGCTCTTATGCTTGTGTTTTCTGAAAAGCAGCCTTGAACCTAAACCAGTGCCATCAGCCTTTCCCAGAGCCACATGAACAAGCCTTCACGTCCTCAAAAAAACAAAACACAATCCCTGCCTCTCGGGGAGGAGAAGGACCTTCAGGGAACACTGCAGGGCAGCTCCTCGCCCGCAGTGCGAGGTTTCTGCAGTGGGTATGGGTGCGCAGCTAAGCCGTGCTCTCCTGGCACAGCAGCTCCCCTCTGGCCGCTGGCTGACCATGTGCTGTCTGCGAGCAAGGGGTTGATAGCCTTGGATGTACAGCAAACCACTGGAAGGAAGGGCTGACCGACTGTACCCTTTATGCTGTTCGCCCAACGGCTGGCGTCGTTCAAATTAAAACACTGACCATTAAGTTTGGTCCCTGGCAGGCTGCAGCGAGGCAAGGCTGTATTTTTCAGTTTGCTGAGAAGCAAAATAAACAGCACAGTCTTGACCTCACACTCCTCTTGCCAATAAAGCCTAACCAGGGAGCAAAAGGGACAAAAACCCAAGCACAGAAGAAATATGACGGAGTGCAATCTTCCCCCTCTGGCATGCGAGGGGCTGGCTCTTCCCCTGCAGAAGTGCTACCGTGTACCTCCACCACCAAGCTCTCCACAGTACAAAGAGATGCACGGCCATGCACCTGCAATATAAAGGTCTGTACCTTGCAACTATAGGAAGGAGCTCTGCTGCTGTCCCTAGATAGTCTAGAGGTTTCCCTACCTCTAGGGAATGGTTTTATAAGGGCTGGGCACTGGAGAATGGCTTTTGCCAGTTCAGCAAAGCAATTTCTACTGCCTAGGTTTCACAATCAGTTTTCTTCTCAAAAAAGCGGCCTGGTAAAGCACCTAAATGACACCTGAAGGATAGTTTTGCGGTAAGTCACTATCCTTCTAATAAAAACAAATTGAAAAGATACATATGACAATGGTACAAATACCTTATGCTAAATGACTCCTAAATAGCAAAATCCAAGCTTTTCCAGGAAGGCGTTCAATGTTAGACTAGGCTCTAGATCTGAAGTTTGTAATGGCTTCCCTCTCCATTACCGCAAGCACAAGAGCATTGCGGTCACTCAGCTCAGCCCTCTCCATGTTACTGGCCTATGAGTACAGCTCCTTTACGTTGGCATCAACCGCCCTAGCTTCTGTAAACAAACTTAACAGGTGTTTAAAATTAAAACAGAAGGGAAATGGGCCAGGAAATTATCTGATATGGTTCTGAATGAGTATTTCAAGCGGCAGAGACCTCAGGAGTCCCATAGCGACCACTGCTGGGAAATGATCCCCAGCTAACAAAGACATAAAACGACCCACCCAAGTAGGAGAAGGGCTGCAAAACTAAGGAGCTAGGAGAAGCCATGAAAGAAAATACATTATTACGGAAAAAGAAACAAATCAAAGCAAGAGCACCAAAGGGGAGAAGAACTAAGTCTCCGGGATTAGCAGGGAGAAGTACAGATTTAAGAGAGATCCATTGTGTGAGTACAGCTTTACAAAAGCTTACAACACAACGACCTTTAAAAATAGCTTTATTTCTATTGTGAGAGCACCACCACAACCTGCATCAAATAAAGTTACAATCTGTCAAGGAGCTGAATGCACTGGCTTTAATGGGATTTCATGGTGCTCAGTAACTTGCAGGATTAGGTCCCTGCCACAAAGCACTAAGTTGCCTAGGAAAACACACAGGAGGAAACAACAGTAAAAGAACTCTGGAGAGTTCCACTATGCACAACCTTTTGCATTTAACTGAACGCTATCAGCTGTTACAATAATGAACATGTCCGATACCCCAAACTGGAATTGCTACGCTGATGCGGGGTACTGAACGCTTTTGAAAAATGCGCCATTTTCCTTAGCTGTTTCTCGTGAGCTTACAGCAAACAACCAGGCTCTTTCTTGTGTGTTTTGGGGTGGGGAGTTATTCTTTTTTTCAGTGACATTGCTTATAAAAGCAAGGAACAATTATCGATGGCAACGGTTAGGTTACCTCCTATCCCAAACCATCCCTCTCGATCACCACCTTGCAAAGCCTGCAAGCCCAAAGCACCAGTTACTCCAAACTGCTGGGGACGAGGTTGGTGAAGTTGCAGTTACATCCCTTGTGCCTTAGTACCACACTCACATTTAAGCACGTTTTTAAACCTGGAACTGTCAGCTTCTCAAGAGTAAAGGCTTGGCACCAAGTGAGACAGGCTGCGGGGCAACCACGGCGTGGCTCCCAAGGTACTGCCTCATTCACCGGCCAGACTGAAGCCGGGGCAACAGCAGGACTCCCGGCAGTGACTCTGCACAAGGAGGCTACAGCCAGGAAGGGGTGGCAGCGCTGTTGAGCAAACCCAGGATGGACGGTCATGAGGGACTGCATTCCTGTGTGAACAACGAAGGGACTGAGGATAAGCATCCATGGGCAGCTGACATTTGACATACCTAAAGGTTTCAGGAACTTCTTTTGGTGACTAGAACGATTTCTACACCATTTTTAGTAAGCGAAGTGCACTGGCACTCCAGGAGTAGGGAGATGCCATCAATGGCATTTTCATGCTCTCCCTTCTCTCAGGGGTCAGATTAGAGAGGTAATTTACACAAAAGTAGCATCACACTTCTCATTATTATAGTTTTTTTATGGTGTCTTCAAAGCACACGGTAACAACCACAGAGGAGAGGACTTATGCTCTATTCACTTGGAGAAACGACTGAGTGCACAACTTGCACAAAACCACGTGAAGAGATGCCAGAAGGAAGGGAACTGCCTAGAGACAGAGCCCACTGTGGTCACCTGCAAAGGGGGGCAATGCTCTGGGTGTGGGTATTGCTGCTCGCAAGGGACCAGGGTGACAGGAACAGCCAAAAAAAAAAACCAAAAAAAAACCAAAGAAAAGAGGAGCTGCTTGCAACAGAAAAAACGGAGTCGCTTGCAATAGTTAGGGAAGAAAAGACCCTACAGGTGGCTTGCTGCTGCTCAGTAGGCTGCCTATCCTCAAGCTAAGCCTGCAGTCCCATCAGTGAGGACTGTGGAGCTGAGCCAAGTTTGAACTCATCAGCAGTAAGGCTGTATGAGCAGATCAGCCTGGTAGTCTTGCCTGTGCGAGTGTTCATCACAAGGCTGACAATCCCTGCTCAAGGGACTTGAGACCAGAACTGAAAGGGATGCTTGTAGGTCAGGTTTAATCCTCAAGAGCCTGTGGGTGGGTGAACAAAGAAGGGGTGGACGTGTATGTAAAAATAGAAGACCACAAGACACCTGGTTCATGAGTACTGCTAGTAGCCTATTCCTTCCAGCACCATTAATAGCCTGCCAGACCTCACAGAAACAAAAGCAAGCAGCCAGGCTCTTCCTCCCTCTAACAATAAAATAGAATAGTAAAACAGAAGCAAAGACGGATTCAATTAGCCCAAGATCTTTTTTGATAAAGGTTACTCAAACAAGCCACGTACGGAAACTCTCCGCAACTACAACATTTCTGCACCATTATTTGTAATAATATGACACCTCAGCTTGCAGAAGGTGCCACACTGGATACTAATAGCACATTTATTATTAGATTTTCTGCATGGTTACATAAGCCTGCAAAAGGGGAAAAATGTAAATGATTCAAGAAGATATTCTTCTTGTGGTTCTCATGAAATCTTTAGTATCTGAAGATTGAAGACGATCCCTCCTGGCAAGAAACAATCAATTTTTATGCTTCATTAAAAGAGTTCTTTTAGTACTTTTAAGAAAATGCTCAAAGGCAAGTCAAGTGAAGAATATATATATTTTTTTAATCTAAACATTCTGTGCTAAATTTTACTCTTAGATCTTCCAAACTCTTCTCTGAAATAAAACGAAGCTATGCATACAACTTTGTGTTTATTTCTTCCTTGTAATCTAACTATGATCTGAGGACATTTCATCCTATCCAAACCCAGCTGCGTGAGCAGGCACCAATTTCAAAAAAGGACATAATAAGGGCAAAAGCAAGGGAGGTACGCACACTCTCTGGTCTGAGGCAAGAAGACTTCAACCATAACACACGCTCACGTCAATGTCAGCCCAACCAGAATAACTTACCTGTGTCAACACACCGGCAGTAGGTGCTCAAGAACCTGCTGTGTGACAAAGAGCACATCTCTCTCATTATTCAGAAATGCACAGGCCAAAGCAGTGATCTCTTAAGCGCATGATGACTGTATATCCCCAGAGGACCTTTTCCCTGAAATCAATCAGTGGCATACGCTCATCCCCAAAGTCCACTTCTGCACCCGCAGGATCTAACTAAGCCTGCTGACCTCCCTCTGGAAATACTGTCTAAAATGACGCACACCCAACAGAATGGTGGGCTAAGCCACAACTGTTAAACAAATTTACCCAGTATAAGTTTACAGGTCACTTACCATCCACACCACAACACTGCATGCAGGATCCTACAAAGCAGCAGATACAGGAAGGGCTTACTACATGCTACAGCATCTGTCCTTACCTATCAATGAGCAGAACACTAATTGAAGTGCCATGTTCTCTCAAACTTCACTACTGTGCAAATGGCATATAAATGCTACTGTTATTTGTGCACAGGGTCTACTCACAGCTTAGATAAGTGAGATAAATCTAACACAAGTTCAGACAGCTGGCTGACAAGTAGCTGCGAGCAGTAATCGCTATTCTCCCTTTAAACGTAAATGGTGTCTAGCAAACTTACATTTTGGAGGACTCAGCGCTCTTGCCTTCATGCATATGGAACAGTCTCCCAGCCCAGGGCAAACCTCTGGCAGCAATAGGAAATTAGGTGGACATCACCAGCACAGCAGAAGGTTTTGCCATTGCACTACCAGCTCATCTAACACACCTCTATATCATTAAGACAGCGTGACAGCTGGCTCACCTTATCTCTGGTAAATGTATTACTTCCACAACTCATATGCAAATATATATAGTGCCTTCTGAGACACCCATTGAATTGCCTAAATGAGGAAAGTTTTAGGGTACTGTATCACTATACCCTCATCTACTGAAAAAAAAAAAAATTAAAAATAAGATCAACTATTGCAATTTTTTTGGTGTGTATCGCAAAGCCTTTGCAGACAGAGTAAACTGTGGCAAGGACTTTTTAGATCCTGCACCTAGGTTGTGGTACAGGACACCAAATTCAACCTGGTTTCTTCACCTGAACTATGGCTGGAAGAAGCTATGTTCAACCTTTAGGTAACACCCCTGGTAAGATGAGCCATGCCACTGTAGCAAAGCCGGGATGCAAAAGGGTGCTGGTAAGAGGCAACCAATACGTTCTGGAGAAGTAAAGGTGCATTTTTTTTAGCCTTCAAAGACCAGAACTTGGGTCTTCTACCTCATGACCTCTATTTGCAAGAAGCAAAATGATTTTGCATACTGCAGGTCCTCGAATCCCCTCCTGAACTTCTGCAACTCTGTAAATATGCTATTTTGAAGAAAGCCTTTTCTGTCCCGCACTGCTCCACTAAGGGCTTACTGTAACGATGACAGGTAGCTCTGCACAAACATGGGAGTACATCTGCATCCCTGCTCAGTTCATTGCTGAACACGGACTTGATGCAGACCAGTATTTTGAACTTTGCATTCTTTAGCTAGTCTTCTAAATTCATTTTTAGGAACCAAAAAAAAGGGCTTGATTTTTAGATGGGCTGAGCAGCTGCATCTTCTTGTTACTTAAACAGAAGACGCAGTTGTTCAGCACCTTTGAGTATCAGACCAGCTTTATTTAGGTGCCTAACTTCAGTCACCCGTAGAAGAGCAAAGTCAAGTGAGATTTGCATCCTTTTCAAAGTGTAATGCTTTTTATACATGCAAGTGTTAAAGCTGCCTGTATAAGTGAACACAAAACCAAAACAGCATACTTGGAGCCACTTGCACCACCGACATCCCACATCTAAGCAATTCCATTCAAATGTAAATGAGATGCATTGCAATTTCAGGATTATTTACTACATTTGTTTAGTACAATCACCTTGCAAGAAGTCTTTAAGCACTTTATTTGCAAAGAGCTGCAAAAATTGCCCCTAGGAATATGGATACAATGTGTTGCATTTTATTTTTTTTTTTTTGGAAACACAGAAAAATCTGAATAGAAAACCAAAAAAAAAGCCCCAGAAAAATGTGTTTGGAAGCCTGGAAGAGAGGTATAAGATCCTTTTGAAAATGCAGCTCTCAAACCAGGAGGAAAAATGCTTGCTTGCTCTTCATGCAGGTGGAAGTTACCTGCATTCATGGGGGTATAGGAAGCAAAACAGGATAAAAAAGAAGAGGACCAATCTGAAATATCTTGACTAACTTAATATACCTAGACTGAATTTGTAAGCATGTTATTATATTAATTATTTACAGTCTTGCCTTAAGAGGATGCTGATTTGTGTGTGTATGCACATTTGGATTTTTTAATACATTTGTAACTGCTGATATAAAGAGTTTTGTTCTTTGCCTCACAAGAAATGGTCTGATCCTGCCTTAATTTACACTGATCTAACTCTTAAATCCAACAGTTACATTGCTGTAAAATTACTATTATCAAGGGGAAGAACATTCTAAAATTATCCCTTTGGCAGAGCACGAAGCCTGAAACTCTCAGTGCTTTCAACACCATTTTATCGGGATTGTGATCTCGGCACGGCTCGTAATGCAGCCAGCCGAAGCCATGAAAGGGAGCTTTGTGCCCAGCTACACACCAGGCCATGTAAGACTTCCAGCTTTTTGACTGGCTGATGGGGATGTTGCTCTTAGTTACACAGCAAGAGTGATTAGGTACAATAAAAAAAAAAAGGTGTTTAGAAAGACAGCAGTGGAATAAAGTTCCTCCTCTGCTGCTACAGTGCATGCAAGCAAAAAATGCCAAGTTGTCATAAAAAAGCAAAGTGCTCAAATATTTCAGGTAGTAAACTAGTAAGGAGATTCAGAGGTGATTTGTTTATAATGGGAGAAACCTCAGCCCCATCTGATCTGGAATGAATGCATTGTGACATCTCTGGTGAACCACACATGAACCTGCAACCCTATCTCCAGCGTATGACCCTGCAATGGCAAACCCAACTACTCTCACTATTGTTGTGACGTTTACCCTCAAGATCTTAGTCTGACTTCTGCTGGTGCTTTGCTCCCGTTGGTGGAGGCTGGCCAGCAAAAAGAGAGAGAGATCTGCCCTGGAGAGCTGCCCTCCTTCAGGAGGCTCCAGCAGACACATCCCGGCCAGGATGCCAGGGAGCAGAGAGATGGCTGCAGTGAACCAGCGCCCTCTTGGATGATCCCATGTTCTATCTCTTTGGGGCTGTTTCAGGGGGTCTAGGCTTAGAAACCAGCTTTTTCCCAGGAAGACAAAGGGTGGAGGGGAGCAGATCTGCTGGTTAGCTGAATACCACAGAGGCAGCTCCTTCACAGGGTGCTCCCATAGTGGAAGGAATGGGTTAGGACCAACATTTCTGTTGTATGCTGTGTATGGGAATACTGCATACTCAAAAACACCTTGTCGACTTCCCCATCATAGACCTCTGCACCAGGTGAGAACTGCGCTCAACATCTAACCTGGATCCACATGCATCTGTGAAATTTACCCCGACACATTACACCGCAGCAAAAATTTCACCACCAAATATGCTGGTTGCAAAAGGCCCCAAACCTAACAGCTAATCTTTTCCCAAGATGATTAAGAACAAACATCACAGCACTGATGTTTTACTCATCTGTCAAAAAATGTGACTCACCATGGGCAGGTGGTGAGCGCCCTACACCACGACTGGTGCACAGCAGGGCTTCCTGACTCCTTTGGGCTGAGCTGACAAAACAAGTAGCTGTCACCCTGCTGCCTCTACTCTGCCTTCCCATGCAAAGCCTGAGCATGGCATAGCTGGTCCTGGCTGTCTCCTGACTCCTGCCTGCTCTTCAAACTGGATGGGTAGCTGCCTGCCACAGGAAGTGAGGAGAAATATGCTGGTCCTGAAGAAAAAGTGAGGTGGTGATGATTCAATGCTCCCAGTGCTCCCTTAGCCCATGGGGATGACCTCCTTCCACACTTCACCGCTCCATGACACCTTCACAGGGTTCAAATTAGATTTTGGGCTGGGTAACCCCTCTTTGTTCCTTGGGCTTTTCTACTTCATCTGTATTCCTAACCCATGTGCCTGTTTCTTAGCATTTATATAGCTACCCACGACTACATACTCAAATTGTATACACAAAGAAACGCAGATCGGACCAGCTTTACTGCAAGTCCCCGCAGAGACAAGCCCAGCTAGTCTCTCCCAGTGCTATAAAGTTTGCAGAGTTGCTTTAAATATCTCTCTTCTTCAGAACACAGATTGGCTCGGCGAGGTGGTATATACACATTACTCTGTATACTGTGTATGTGTGAACATATGTTTGATAGCTAGATCACTCTATTCCGATACATAAAACCGCGTATACACTTGTTCTTTTAAAACCTCACTGCTGCTGACTTTAGCAGTGGCTCCCTCCAGGAATCTCACTCCCCTCTGCCCCTCTCGCCCCCGGGAAGGTTTTCCTCCAGCCATCAGCAGGATTTTGCAGCTGGCTCCAGAGCAGAGCAACGATGCTGAGAGTATCAGCCAGAGGGGGCTGCGAGAGTGCGTTGTGAGATGCAACTGCCTCAAAGAGCAGAGCCTGCCGACTGTGCTAGAGGCTCTTCTCGCTTGCGTAAATCATTTCTTGAAATAATAATGCTTAAAATAGTTCAGCAAGTCTCCAGGTTTCTCACTTTCTTATGCATGCACAGTGAGGCAGCCAGGATTGAAGATGTACATCTGCACACTGGCCGGCTATTAGCGCCCGATACCCACGTCTAAGACCGTATGCAAAATGCAGTCAGATCCTGATGCCACCAAACTCACAGAGATGGTGCTGTGCGCTAGTTCGCCAAGCCACCGTCACCTACGGTTTGTTAGTGCAGTCTCTGTCATTCAGTGTTTTCTTATCCAGCTAGATGTTAACAGTAAAGAAAGGGGCCAGACTTCTTGGGATAATGCATCTTGACGGTGATAAAAATGTTTCCATGGAGCTTTACAGCAAAACAAAAATTGCTGCCCTTTATCTGATGTGCACACATTTCATACTTGCAATATGTCTAAAGTGATTTTATGACTAAATCCTGGGAAAAATGCAAAGAATGCTTGGCTAGAAGCATACTTTTCCAGTAAAAACACAACATGGCTTATTAACTGCGGCACTTGGAGGCGGCTATTCAACATGAAGTGCATTTTTTTTACCTCAAGACCGAAAACACGTGTTTGGATATACGTTTTCTTTGGCTTCAGGCATCAATTTGACTGACTACATTAGAGGGGTCTCCAAGCCCTTTTAGCGCGCGCTAGCTTCAGTACAAATGAAGTGGTATTCTATTAAACATGCCAGCGTATTGCAGCTGAAGGCAAGGTTAAAACCTCCTGACTTTTTCAGAATATATTAAGCAGAAATAATGGAAACAAAAAGCTCCATTAGGTACCTCGTTAAGATTTCTGTAGTTGCTGATCAGCAACCTTGTTATGGCAACACTTTTTCAAAGTCACTGCAAGAAATGTTAATTGTGGCAATGGGGTGGGGACAACGCACAATGAACTGCGGGAGCAGTACTATTAGTGTTACCGTGAGAACAGATTATGCCATTTCCATTCTATCTTTGAATTCTGGTGGGTGTAGGGTGATGTGACTCTGAATGATGTCAGATTACCCAGCCTACATTTTTCTTGGAAAGAAGCTCCTTCCTCCACTCCTCTAGCAGGAGGGCTTGTAAAGATTGCGCTTGGGAAATCTCAGCTTCATCAGACTGAAACGATCTCCACGCTATCTGAAATTTCTTTAATGGCACAACTGGAAGGCATACCCTTCTTGAACACCTGGAAACACCAGAATATGCTCACTTGGGCTTGAAATGGTGAGAACCAATAACAAGGAGTGGTTTTCTGGACTAATCCCCAGGAAACAGGACTTCATTCTCCCCAATGTGGGCTGAAATCCAGACGATCTCAGGCACATTTGTAAGCGGGTCACAATGTCACTCCTCTTCTCTCCCATTAAAATACTAATTGTAAAAGCTTTTGTCTCTAATCTGCAGCTAACAAACCGGCAACACTGCACAAAGAGGAAGAGTGCAACTCAGTCCAACATGCCTGAAAGGTACACTATCTCCATTGCATGCAACTATGATACATGAAACTGCCCAAGATAGAGCTTGTCAGCAAACGCAATCAAATACTGAGTTTGGCTTTGAAACAGCCATGGATTTGCACACCTCTGCTCCCCCCTCCCTTCCCTGGTCTACCACAAAAAGCCATGGAGTGGAGGGGTGCACAGGGCAGGGGGCCAGCCCAGCACACCAGCCAGGGCTGCGCACACAGCACCAGGCACTAACCCTGGTCCTGCCCCACCAGGTTGGCAGCAAGCAGCCGTCTCCCAAGATGCACCATGAAATGCAAAAAGAGCAAGCAAATTTCCACCCTCTCTGCCCCAACACACACAAAGAGGCCGCAGGACAGGCAAGCAAACTGTGAAGATTACTCAAGTTTACATTGGAGCCAAAGATAAAAGATTTTAAACCCCAGTCAGGGGCAAAACACACTCCTTCCTCTCACTCCCGAGGCACTTTTCCCAACCATGTGGATAGGTCATGCTGGCACTGGCTCCGCTCAACCAGGTGATTTTTTTTTCTCCTTTCCTGTGCAAGAATAGATTGGGACATATTTTTTATTACCCCTTTTTGTTGCACTGTCACGAGTGGGGAGGCAGGGAGATGCTGGTTCGATTCAGTCTATCACAAAGAGGCTGACGGTTCTGCCCATTTTGGCAGCGCCGTGTGAGGGTGGGCATACTCCTCACCCTCCCCCTTCCAGATCAGTTAGCAACTCCAGTAACACTCAAACCAGTATAAACCACCTGGCAACAGAGCCAGGACCAAGGCCAGAAAGAAAATGAACATCAAACTGTGCTTATTTCTGCTCCTGATGTCCTCACACAGGACAGAGCTGGGATGAATTACAAAGATCATCTCCTTTCATGCAAATATCACTTGCACAACGCTACTCTCCTCTTCATACTGTGTCAAGCAAGCTCCCGGTGATACTAAAAGGGGAGTGGAGATCTGGTGATGCCAGAGCTATGAGATGGTGCCTACATTAATCATTTCACCTCTAGCTTTTTAGATGCTTAAAAAAGCCCCCTCTCACCATGAAAACAGAACTGCACATGCCATGTTCAGGAGAATTTTTTTCTTTTCTGGAAGTAAATACAGGCACTGAAGTATTCTTTTTTCCTACAGAAAAATAAGACGCAGTGGTTTTTTCCTTTGGGTTAAGGCAAAAAGAAAAAAAACCCACATCTGAAATCCAGAATTTTTAAACATCTTTCCAATGTGCACTGAAGATTTAAAAATTAGTTCTGAAACTCATTGAAAAAGGAAAAAAATAAAAAAGTAATTTTCAGGTTTGGTAATTCTTCCCGCACACATACACCCTTAAATAAGCACACATGCGCAAACTTTTCTATTAGAAAAGTCACGCATACAAGGAAAGAAGTCTGTCCCCAGGTGTGCACAAAAACGCCAGTCACGCTACCGGAAGGTGGAAGGATGGAGAGACCAGCTAAAGCAGCCTTCAGTACACAGCTGTGCCAGGAAACACAGAAGAACTCCTCAGCTCTTCTCACAAGTCTGAGTATTTAAATGTGATGGAAAAGTAAGAGTAACACCATCTTCTTTGAGGTGAGTCTGCTGGTAGTTATGGATGTATTAATGTCTGTACGTGTTTATGATACACTGCAACATGTATTTTTATTCATCAAAAGGCCGGTGCGCGGGGTTTTCCCTCTGCTGAATAATTCCACCCCTCATGATCATCCCTCAGCTTCTTAAATTTCTGCCTGCTTCTCCTATAACCTTTTGGTGCCTGCTCTCTACTCTTGAAATACAGTTACTGCTGAACCATTTATATCTCATCCAAGATGCTCGTCTCACACTTGGCACAGCTGATGAGTCCTAAAGGGAGCTGCTGCCATGTGAGGCTGATTCGCTGTACACTTAGTGCCACCTCATCCGTATCAGTGTCCCATTTACCTTTACAGTTACAACCCAGACTCGCTGATACGCCGTCCGCAAATGTCAGGCCAAGCTCTGAGTTGTCTGTTGCTCACTTCCTCTGCCTCTTAAATCTGCGAGGCAATCTCTGAGAGACTATTCTGCTGACCCACTGCAACTTCCCTGGTGCTTCTTAATTTCTGCAAGCTTACCCTGATCTGCAAAACAGTACTTTGCACATTATGGTTTGTTAGTGAAACATAGGCCAAGCATCTTCCAAGCATCTCTCCAAGCATCTTCCTTGCTCCTTTATTTCTCTCTATTTTAAGCAACTTTCAGCTGAGAACAATGTCAGACTGACAGCTCTGGAGACCAAGGTATTTCAGGGAGAAGAGCCAAACACAACTCCCTTCCTCTACAAAAGCTAAAGGCAAGTTCTCTATCCTCTTTGCTGTACTGTAAGAAACTGCATCCTCTTTCAGTCTGCCTTAGTCACTGAAAAGTCCCTGTTCACCAAACTGAAGTGCTGGGCAGGTGCAAGACCAGACCTGCCCACACAAATCCTTTTGAAGGACCAGGACGCAAATCCCTGACTGAGAGGGATGAGTTATACTGGTGAAGGGGTTGCTCTCCACTTCTGTACAGTCCCGTACCTCCACAGACAATGAACAGAAGCAGTCCCAGGCAATGTGCCTGTGCTGGAAGGCTTCAGCAGAGTCACGGGGAGCCTGGAAGTACAAACTCCTCTGCTGCTGGCCAGGGCCAGGTAGAGCCTTCCCAGCCACCAGTCCAAGCAGTCACACCAGCAGAAGGTCCTTGGCTGAATTGTGCCCACACAGCCAAGACGGCCGGTGAGAGTGAGCACCTCACTTCTCGTTCCCCCTCGCAGGGGGGCAAGACTCTCTGTTTAGCCCTCGAAGGGGAAGGGGAAAAAATTGGGATCTTGACCTTCCAGTTCTGCTGTCAGTGGTGCCGAATGCCAAAATCCTCGCCCGATTCCTTAGGGAGAAGAAGGTGGCACTAAAGGAGTGAGAACGGCAGCAGTAACGGGAAGCTACCACCCAGAAACCCTCCAAAACCACTCTTACCAGTTAAATGATTTCTCCACCCAAGAAACTAGTTTCACTGAGCAAACAAAAGTACTGCCATACCCTAAAACATTCACTCATTCAGAGACAAACAGGCTGGCTTCTGAAGAGAAAGTTAAACCATGTGCCAAAGAAATGTTGTACCATGCCCTCTGTAATGGCTGCCGAGGAAGGCAGCACTGCAGTTGATTCATTAGGTTAAAATTAGTTCACCAAAGGTTGGGGGAAGACAGACATTTCATAGATCTAACTGTAATGATAGACAGGACCATTTAAAAACTATCTCAGAATCTGAGCCTAGCAGGACTACTTACAGAAAAGCTGAAGATAACGCAAGGAGGATCACATTTGCTGTTGAATTCTACAGGACTCAGCAGAAACACGGCTCCTGCTTCTATCCTTCTTTACACTGCTGCAATTCAGCTGCTTCTTGACTGTATTATGAATTTTAAAAGCAAATAAAAAGCAAAGAACACCTCACAAACGTGGCCAAAAAAAAATCACTACTTTCCTCCCAGATCTGGAACACGGGCTTTAATTCAGAAGGTTCCCAACTGGTTTTGAACCATTTTTGTTTTCTACAAGCATACACTGAGGAAGGTACAACGCTGTCTGAGAGATGACCCCAACTGCTCCTTTCAAACAGGCTTACAAACAATGAAAACAACAAAAGCATATTAACAAGCAGAAGCATGGTTCATTATTTGCAAGCATTACTCAGTGTCGATAAACGCTGATAAAAAAATGAGTAAATCGGGCAACCAAAGCCCAGTGTATTACTAAGTGGCAAAATAAACGTTTAAAACCTTGATTGTCAGGCCAAACCCTATTTTGGGGTTGTTGAAAGCAGCCAACCAGCCAGCAGTAGACTAAGATGTGCACAGTGACCAACTGCTACATTGGTTCGCCAACATCCATCACACAAATTGATTAAATATAGTCTGCCTCAGTCATTTAATATAGGAGAAATAAAGCTATTGTAATAGAATACAGTTTGCAGGATCAATACTTCCTGCTAAGGAAATAAATGTTTCGACAACACCTTGACGTATACTTCTCTCCAGTACCCCATCTGTGTTCTGGTACTAAGGTGGCAGCGGGAAATTGTTAACCTTGCTTTTCAGAGACTCTGAAAACCGCACAAAACCCAGCTGTGACATCTAAGCCTGTACGAAGCCACACAAATCCTCTTGCCCACTCAGGGGGCTCTTGGAGAGAGAAAACACAGTACTGAGACACCAGGCAGCTACTGATGCAGGATGCTTCCAGCCTGGTCCGCACACTGCAGTGGAGTTCTGCATCAGGAACACCGTGCGGGAGCATGCACCCGCTCCCATACCTTCTCAACACAAAGCGTCCGAGGATGCAATCCCTGCGAGCTTCAGGTGAACAGCCATCTCAGCATCACACTTTTCTCTCTCTAAAATTTCATAGCACGGACTTGACCTGAAGGAAGTGAAAGGAAGGTGGTGATAGCTTTACTTCAGTTTATCCATGGAACAGCAAAGAAAATACAGCAATCCAAAGCCCTGCAGCCACAACAGTGTGAGGAGGGGAAGGTAAACACCTTCCTTCCGTGCCATTCTTTTAAAAAGAACCTAGTGGTAAGGAAAAACTATGGTGGATAGATACAGTGCTGCGAACATAAGTAACATAAAAAAACCCTTTAGGCTTATTTAAAAAAAAAAAAATCCCTAGTTTTCCTCATACACATTGTAGCTTTCTAGCCATGCGCTGGAAAATTAGCTTTCTGTCCAAATAATAAAGNTTCCTTAAAAAAAAAAAAAAAAAAAAAAGGGAGACATAACTGTGAGACCAAGCCCCTACATGAAAAGTGGAATTTAAGAGCTTATGACTTGCTTGGATACAGCAGAAAAGTGAATGAGTAAAACAGGCCTGTTCTGCTCAGTCATTCTCACTTGTAATGGCTGTATGCAGCTTGCCAACAGCTCTTCCTCAGCCTTCGAGAACAGCCCAACGAACCTTTTCCAAGTGAAGTATAAAGAAGTTTATCACTAGGTAGTTTTACAGCAAGGCAACTTCTGCTCTCTTTCATTAGTTGCCTTTTTTTTTTTTTTAAACAAGTACAGCAAGCAGAGACAGTTACAGGGCAGAAAGCTGAACAGAGCAGGATTTTTGTGTTTCTGCAAGGAAATCCCTATTCAAATATATGCTAAAATACAGTGCTCTTAGAAATCCCTGTGCGACTTCCAGCCATTGTCAGTGTTGGCACCACCCACAGATAACACAGGGAGGAGGGGGGGGATGCCTCAAAGGTGATGCTTGGACCCCTCCCCTGTGCAGGACCTTTCCCGTGCCATGTTTGGGAGCTCTGCCTTTGTTCCATCTAGTTCAAACGGCTCAAGCGACGTGGCTTCCACCCCTTCCCGCCAGGGATTATTCCACAGTCTAATAGATCTTACTAGCTGGAAGTGTTTCTGGATTTCAGCCTATGTTTTCAGCGCTGAATTTTATCCCATTACTCCTAGTCATACTGCTTGGACCACCCAAAACAATTCTTCTCCAAACTCGGATATTTATACCCCTCGAGTTTTAACATCGCCCTTTTCCTTCACCCTCTTTCTTTCTCATTCAGACAAACTGTACAAACTTAATCTTTCTTCTCTTCTCTAGTCCATTAATCACTTCTGTTGCAGCTGTCTCAATTCCCTGCAATTTGCCAAAGTCTTTCTGGTAATGAAAGACCCACATATATATGAACTTTGCATCTCCTAAAGCTCTGTCTGATAAAAGACACGGTCTAATATGCATGGAACACAGAAACACACCAGACATTTTCCAAAATAATTCTTTTTATAGAAAAGAGCATAGCTTCTTTCAGGCAGGAAGCAAAAGGCATTTTTCTTTTTAAGTCCCCTAACAGAGGTGGAAAAGTAACATACTGTACTTTTTTTCAGATAAGAAACTGCCTGACTCCCAACTGTTTTCCACGATTGCTCATTCTGCCTTGCAAAAGCAGTGTATTTATCAATGCCTTCCTCTTCCAGTTCTTCAAGGAAGCTCATGTGGAAACTTAATGTTCTAGTTTTCCGAAATTGTTTGACTCGCCTTCAGAAATGGTTCAGTGAGTGCTTAACAGTACCCTAAACCTACCCCTCGCCCTCCCCTTTGCCTCCTTTTTGCTATAAAAACTGGACAGGGAGACAGGTTGCAGATATGAATGGGGAAACCCAATTCGACGTTCCCCTTCCTTAGCATTCTAGAACTTCAGGTTGTTGCTGGACTATAAAATAACGCAGAGAAGGGAAAGTCTCCTTTGGACTCCAGGGCAAAACTCCTGCCACCCTGATAAGGAAGTACGTCTTTGCTCCACCAGGGACTCTGGGCTGATCTTGGGCAAGTATATCCCTGATCTCTGTGCAGCTGCTACCTTCTCCCAAAATGGGCTTCTGTATATAATATATACTTTAACACATTTAACCCCGAATTCTTTAAAGGTTATTCAGTAACTACCAACCACTGCAGAAGATTAACTTCCTAGCTATAGTTTGGGGTCAGATATATAGTAAAGACCTTGATTTTGCAGACAGATAAATACCTGTGACTTCAAGTTCTACTTAACTGCAGCGAGAATAGGAAAAAAAACAGGGGAAAAGAGCACATATGACATCCAAATGCACTTTAAACTGAACATTCATTCACTACAAGGCAGGGCAGAGGGAGAAAAGTCCTTGCGGGTTGGTGCCACCTACCCATAGGCAAATTCTCTCCTCCAGCAAGACAGCTGTGAGTATCTACCATTAGCAGTCATTTTATTCCTTGCAAATGTCTTGAGTATTTTCACAGCAACAAAGAGTTGCAAAAAAAAAAAAAAAAAAAAAGCATGCTCAAATAGCTGCTGAAAACCTTACTATTCATTTCCCTTTTCTAGTCTATTTGTATGCTTACAATATCCAACACACATTTTTATTCAGAAGTTAAAGAAGTCACCCATAACTCTTCTTCACTCACTCGTTTCATACCAACAAAACATGTACATGCAAATATCCTGAGCATAGAGAGAAACTCTTAAAGTCATTATGACATTATTTGTACCCTGAAGCAAGTCATAATTTGTATGCACCCTGCCAAGTACTTTCTGACAAGCTAAAGTAATTATTAGGAAGTATGAAAGCAGGTGTCACTTCTGGCAAGTTGTAAGATGGCTTTATATTCTCAGTTGCAGTGGGATAAAATGATCCCTAAAAAGAGCATAGCAGGCTATTACTTTACATCCAGTATATATGTGAAACGTAACAGTTGCTGCCTGTGGTTTTTTTTTTCCTATTTGGTATTTTAATTAAAGATTCAAGCTCCTAAAAGACAAAACCTAAAAATATGTGCAAAATCAATCCCATTTTGCATAATTTCTATTTAGTTTCATAACCAACTGTCAAGCCATCTGACCCTCATTTGCATGTGCTATAAGGCAGGCAGCCGAGCTTGCTTCCACCGCAGTGAGACACATACTCTGTCCCCGCTCACTCCCACGTACGAACCTCCGGCTTCTCGGATGAATCTCTGCTACAGCACTTCAGGACAGGGGGGACAGTGATTGTTACGATTACAGGGCCAAAACTCTTCCAGCTTGGGAGCCTATATTTAAATGCCTAACTCCATCTTCTGGCATCTCAATATGCTGCTAGTGTTTCAAAGGTGCTGGGCACCCAGCATCTCCTACTTGTTTCTGTCAAACTTGCCAAAAAGAACATCTGCTTTTAATTAATTTACCGAGAGCTGCAGGTACGCAGGACCTTTGAAAGCCATCCCACTTACTTCAGTCTCTAAATATAAATCCAGGTGCCTACCTCAAGGCAGTCAACTTTTAAAATGCTGAAAAAGAAAAAACAGCATTATTAAATACATATATAGAAAAAAAACCATGCAGATATACCCAAGGCTTTTGGATTCTTGTTCCATATTTTACATATGACGTGATGTAAAAGCAAGCAGATCTGATTTTGTCAGAAAGCAGCATTTCATGCTGTAACTAGAGTATGTACATTACTAATAATTAACATAATTGTAACAAGGAAAGGCATTCAGGGAAACTTTCTTCAAAAGTTGCTCCTCTTGTATAAGCAATCAAGCAAACCAACCCCCAAAAGTGGCTGTATTTATGCTAAGAGTTTGGGGAAATTGCAAATTTACTAGTGTATTTATTATGCAAGTTTATTTTACTTTTCTCTCATTCAGCCAGACACCCACATTCTTGACAGTGTAGAACTTGAAAAGATTTTTTTTTTATTTAAAAACTGCAAACGGAAGAAAAATACAGGCTACCACCTGCCTCTGCAAATCTTTCGCGTGTGCACTTGTGCTTCTGAGCATGATGCAATTGACTATCCCGTAAAGAATAATATTCAAGCACAGCAGCAATATTCCACCCTACAATAGGGCGCTGACTCAAAAGACAACATGACAACACAGATCTGCACATACTGTCCTGCATCAGGGACCAGGGATGCCATGCTGCAAGACTGAGAGATGCTCTCCCCAGGGCTGACCAGAGAAGCTCCCAGCTCTGGAAAGGAGCGCTGCTCACCAGAGTCAATGGGGAGACTAACTGGTCTGGGGCTGCCCAAATTCTAACTGGGACTTGCCAGGTAAGTGCTTGCTTTGGATTTAAAAAAATTGCTGTAACCAGGCCTACAGTACACACACAACACACAGTCTGTATCTGTGCAGGGGAAAGGCTGGTATTGCCACACCTAAATCCACACAGTTTCAGACACTGTACTATGGCTCCAGCTGAGCCACCAGAGCCACAAAAACCTCAGAACAAAGGGAGGAAAAAATATTTATTACTCTTATTATTTTCTAAAAAAAGCCTCAGACTGCAAGCAGGCCAAATCTCTAGGAAAAGAAAAAGAAAAAGAAAAAGAAAAAGAAAAAGAAAAAGAAAAAGAGAAAAAGAGAAAAAGAAAAAGAAAAAAAGAATGCCTGGGGAAAATCCAGAAATATATTTATGGCAGTTCTACATAAGGCTCATGTAACGACAAGAGACAGGACAGTCCTCCACAAACGTCTGGTTTCTGCCAGGACCAGTACCAGAATTGTGCCTGGCCCTGCCCTGCCTGCAGCATCCCAAAGAAGCTGCAGTTTGTTTCATCGAGCGAGCTGTTACCCTTGCTGTCAGTTCAAAGCTTCTCCCACCACAAGCCCTGCTGGCACAGTGACCACATGGTCCACCACTTCCCTGCTGCGCTGCATCCCCGGAGCTGGTGGTGCCCCAGGCCTTGGCGTGCAAGTTCTCCGCAGCTGGGGCGACACCAGAGGACTTGTACTGTCGTTCTTCAGCGTGCAAATGCCACGTTGCGATTCTCATGCACATCCACTCGCAAGCACGCAGGGGACCACCACCACCTCCCTGCTCACAGGAGCCCCAGCAAGCTACAACCGAGCCCCTTTCGCAGCCATGCCAGGGTAGGCTAATCCCTGCACCTGCTCCAGAGGTATGCTGAAAACAGGTTTTTAATCTTTGCAGACAGGCAGTTGTTCCCCCTACCCATCAGCAGCAGCCATGTCTTGCTGCCACTCATATCAAGGCAGGGAAGACGAGCCAGAGCTGCTGTCCAGCCGTCACTGCTGGGCACAGCTGGAGGGAAACCTGACCTGGTGAAGCAGCTAAAGCCGTTGCGTTCCAGCAGCACACCAAGCAGATGCTTCTTCCGCTCCTCCTCATGCTGCGCCTCAGTGCCTCTCGTGGTGCACGCAGGAATGTGAGCCGGGTACAAAGTGTATCTGCCACGCTCCCTCTGCTCCCTGCAACAGGATCTGTCTCGTGCACCTGCCCTGCCCTGCCCTTCCCATGGCACAAGTGACCTACCAGAAGCATAAACGGGGATGGTTTAGGGGAGAAGAGGCTGGTCTTTCCTTGATACACCAAGGAACTGCTTGACACAGTGTCTGTACGAGGGTTGTGCGTGGGAGAATGTCTGCCCAGGCGCGGAGGGGGGGATCCATCTCACCGGCAGGGACGCTTCCTTCCCTTACTTCAGTTTGGACCTATGGCTACAGGTCCTTCTTACACTTCACGGGGACTGCAGCACAGTAGAATTAGATACTCTACAGCCTTATCAAATAACCACTTGATGGGCATATGCACACACCAGCCTAGGCAAAGCAACGAGAGCTGCAGATTGCCCACCTCGCTGAGGAGGAGGCAGTTGAGACGCTGGCCAGCTGCTCTGCCCTGGTTCATCTCCGCCACTGAGAGCCAGGTCGCTCCTCCTTACACACAGCTCTGCAGCCTCCAGTACAGCTCTGCCTGGAGAGACCAGCTGAGGGGCCGGCACTCCCCACTCAAGTGACTTTTGGGTGAGACACCTGCACTCTGGATTCATGTAGAAAGGCTGGAGAGCAGCCACCTGCTTGCATCCTGCTCCTCCATGGCTCCCCTGGGCTCCCCGGGAGCTGGCCGGAAACACCACCGCTTTGTTTTTCTTTGACATTCCCAAACTGAGCAAAAAAAAAACCCAACAGCAAAGCAGTAGGAAGAAGCAGGGAAGGACGTCACATATTTACTTGTCATAAATTATGCTTGGGAGAGCAATAGGCACAACAAGCCATCACTCATCGGAGCAGGTTTCTGTTTCTGTTAGCACTGCACTACACTTCCTTAGGAGCATTAACTGGACACTGGGAGGAGATGGGTCTCCATTGCTACTCCTCTCCACCCCCATTCCAATGTCATCTAAACATTGTCCTTGCATTGCTTTGGTTACCTCTCAGAAGGGGAAATATTTTTTTTAGCACACAGGACAGGATGATACTTTAGGACCTAAGAAAGCCTCTACCCAAAACAAACGTGCTTCTCGTGAGAAACTCTGCTGCTGAATGCTCGGATGAAGTACATGAGGCCAAACGCTCCTCAACCCCACATCAGAGAGAAAACACATTGGCAGTGGGATGTGCTAATGCAAACTCGTGTGCTCCGGGTCCCCGCAGCTCACCAGGGAGCAAGGGACTGCAGGCTCAGAGAGGCGGTTCCTGGCACTGGCCTCCAAAGACTGGAAATTTTGCCTGGGAGTCAGCAGGACACCTAAAACGACTTGCACCCCGAGTGGTTTCCTTGATGAAAAGTCTGCACACCACACGATGAAAACAGCAAACGTTTCTACAAGTGTCCCACCAACGGGCTGTTACCAGGGGATGTGTCGCTCCCATGAGACCAGGCTGATGGCGAGAGCACGGATACGCGCGGCTGGGCTGTGCCATTAAAAGTGAGGAGACAGCACTTGGGCTTGATTTACTTTAGTGAAAGAGCGCTCCAACGAGGTTTGAGCTTGAAACAGGGCTGCATTTTGTAGGCGGAGAGGTGGCAACCCTTTAGGAAGAAGCATTGATACATGCAACCGAAATAAACCCGGCTACAAGCTGGCGAGGCTGATTTGAAAGCCCCGACACCTGAAGCACAGACTACCCGAGTGTGCTCTCCTGGGTGCTTCTGCAATTGCTGCTGCCCTGGCTTCTCACACCACAGGCTTGTGCCGCACAGCCCCGCGACCAAACCGCGTGTGTTTTGTGCTACAATATCCTGTCACGCAGGGACAGCCGTGAGAAACGCTGTGTGCAGGGAGACTGAGGAGCATCACTCGTCTTCCCTCTGGCGCCAATAGGAAACAGCAGAGAGCTGCTGACAGAACAAGGACATCGCCCTCACCGAGGGTATTCCCAAGGGTGCGTGCAGAAAATCACAGGCGCAACCCTATTTTCCCTGCACCTTACTACCCCGAAAACACGCAGAGCAGCCGCTTTGAAGGGGCTAATCCACCCACTGCAGTATTTCTGGTAATGACTCACGAAATCCCACATGATTCTGATACCATTTTCTTGATAAAACCAGCTGCCAAAATGAAACTATACATTTGGTGCTTGAAAAAAAGAAGGGGGGTTGGGGGGAAGACAAAACCCTACTAGTTGTTATTAGTAGTGAAACGGTGGAACATGAAACCAACAGTGTGTGGTGTAAGAACAAAGCTGATGGCTGTGCACAGACCCTCTGCAGACAGGGGTTTGAAAGATGGGCTCTGCAGCCTGCCACCAAGAATTTGCTTTCTTGTATGTTGCGACTTACACAGATGTTCGCATAATTTCTTGCATATGGACAGCAAAAGGAGCATTCATTTCAAGAATGACGTGATTGTCTGTGTGGTAAGGGTAAGAAGGGAAAACTTTCAACATGTATCCAATGATACAGCTAAATGAGAAGCCAAACTGTTCCCAAATGCACTCAAAGAACTTCTCATAAAGTCAATGACAAAATTCAGATGAGACTTTATAGCAGTCTTTCTTCCTCTCATTTAAAAATCCAAATTAAATTACACTCAAACATCTTACGATGAGATTCAGGAGCACAGAACATACCGGAGCATCACAGTGTTCACTCACCACTGGAAAACATTAACTAAACTTGCTCTGAAAAATGTTTTGACTATTTATAGAGAAGCCAAGGGGGAAGAAAAAAAAAAAAAAAAGATCATCCTTGCTGGGCTGTTGTTCTGGGGTTTTTTTTTTTGGCAGACTTCATTTGAAAGCAGCCAAACTCCCTTCTGCTTCTGTAAGGCAAACTAACAGAGCGCTGCGTGTGCGGAGGTCACAGGAAGAGAGTACTTAAGCTTGTGCTTAAATTCAAACTTGGGACAGCCTCGGACCAGCTGCTTTGTCCAAAACCGACTGAACTCCTCCTTAAGGCCTGCCTTAAGAAGAGATACTGCTTACTTACTGCCTTAAGGAGAAATGTTTCCCTCAGGCTGCACTTGAGGAGCCCTTGTAGGACTCCAGCCCAAAGCCTACTTGCAGGTTAGCCGCTGACATTTCATTGACTTCAAGGGAAGCAGGATCACAGCATGGGAAATAAAAACACCCAGCGCTTCTTTCAGGTGCTCAGCGCCCTGCAGAATGGAGCTATCACACAGCACCAATGAACTGGGAAGGGATGCTGGAGCAAATTCACCCCTGTGACAAATAAAGCGTATACAGAAATCTTTATTTGGTCCATTTTCACAGCAGAAAAGATAAATTTGTGTTGAAACAGTTGGCTGGAGAGAACATCCAGCATGTGAAGGCAAATGCCAAAAAAATTCCAATTAATTTGATTTATTTGTATTTGATTTTTTTTTCTCAATTTAACATACTGAATGAATTCCTGAAATGAAACAAAACTTATATGAGGAAAAAAGCAGGTAAGGTAATTTCAGAGGTACTTTCCAGCAACACTTAAAAAGCATACATGTTTCTCCAACACAAAAAAGACTGAAAAGGGCTCTGAGAGTCCATTCGCATGTCATCCTCCCTAGAACAGCATTATTATCACCAGAAACCTCAAGTATGCTCCCACCTTCCTTCTCAGCTGGGCAAAACAACAGGTCTTAAGAGCTGCCATTGGTCCAATGAACTCAAAAGGTTGTGAAACTGCACCGTCAGCTGCTTGTAACATGTCACCCTCCCCTATATACTGCTCTAATGATCTGAGCACCCAGCGTGCAAGAACTCTGTATCACCTCCTTGTCCTGATCTTTTCTAAACCAAAGAGTAACCAAAGAGCAAGAAAAAAGTATGACAGCAGAAGGGACTCTGGGAAGTTGAGCAGCATCAAACAAAACTGCTAACCTTCTTTTGGCAAGGCAAAAGATCTGTATAACACTTTTTCCTCCTACTAAATGTATTTACTCTGTCTTTATTTACTCTTTATTTTCCTCTGTCGCTATTTATTGCTGCACATTGCTCAGTGGTTCTGAGAAACTGCATGGAAAATCACGTTACACTTGTTAAATTGACCCTACAGGGCCATACCACCAGTGCATGCATCATCCCAAGAGGCAAGCCTGCCAAAGTCATGCTGTGCATATCATCACTAAACCCAAGATGAAATGCAAATTTGGCTGTATCATAGCTAATTTGCATAGCTTTCCATTGGTTTTGTACAACCTTTTTACAAAATGCCAATTTACTTCACGTTCCTACAGCTTATTACCAGTGTGAGGTACTTACAGCTTTTATGCAAGGCAGATTTAGTAGTTAAAACATTAAAAGACATAATTAGATGACTTTTGGAAATAGAACATAGCCTTCAACATGATGACATAAGGCACAGGACTTTTGACCGGGACACAGAAATGTTAACGCCCCTTTGCAAAGGTGCAGACCCCTCTCACATGCTCGAGAGCTGCACAGCTTTTTCTGCTTTTTATCTGATGTGCAAAAGCAGAAATATTTGCTTGCAAACTATGAAGGGCCTGAATCCAGTTACTGAGTACACATTTCACTCACATTGATATCAGAATGGACGGCTGCCAGTTTAGTGTCTTGGCTGGCGTTCAAACATGCTGATTGCTGAGCCTCCTTGGATTCAGAGTTCATGATTTAAAAAAAAAAAAAAAAAA